>JAPDDN010000532.1:0-67343 GCA_027422405.1 Ptychobarbus kaznakovi | reverse complement strand
TAACTGCTGTTCATCTTGCCAGAGGAACAAGAATTGGAAAATGTATTGTTTACTATTGTCCTTTTGCATTAGCGAAACACTATTTTCCTATTTGATACTGTAAAGCTGCTTTGACACAATCTGTATTGTTAAAAGCGCTATATAAATAAAGGTGACTTGACTAATGTATACAGAAACTGTATTTTGATGATCTGTCTGGAAATGCAGTGAATACAATTTATACATGTGGTGTTTATTTTCTTTATGTCAAATTCAATTTCTGTGCATGCATGCAGTCTTGATCAGTCTCTAACTGCAACGGAAAATTAGCAACTGTGAAAAGATACTGACATTAGAGATACTGTCACCTACCACACACTTTGATATATTAATGCCTGAAACAAATGCAGACTAGTAAAGGATGATTTAGAGCAAGTATAACAATATAATATAGATGACTAACTCTGCACTACACAGTTTTTTTCTAATCAACTGCTGTAGTACAGAATGTCCCTCCCCTGATAATTTATGCAAATAAATCAACAAGGTGCTAGAGTGTATGGCACATTCTGATCTGTTTTAATGCTATATGTATGGTTATATTCTCACACAAATATGCTGGAAAACATTGATTAATAGCAGAGTAGAGCAGAGACAACAACATCAATGTAAAATCAGTGCGTCAACAACAAACTCAATACAAGCATTTTGACTGACTAAGAAAAACAGACAGACTATTTAAGAAAGTATACAATCTGATATATGTATTTCTTTTGAGCATATAAAAAACACTGTGTTGAACTTTGTGCTGTTCATTATCATCAGATGTTTCCATACATGCTGAGTTCGTCCATGTTGGTGTATTCAGCATCAGAATCATGATCCTTAATATATTTTAGGAAAAAACAAGGACACAGAGGTCAGCCAATAACATATTTCAAGACAGCATCTGAAATTATAGAATCAGAATGTTTTTGACTGTTTAATAATGGTATACTCACTGAGTGGGACTTTGGCTCACTGCAGTGCATAGTGAAACATAATAAAACAATCACATAAATATCTGCATTCTTTATAGCATCTGTCATTTTAAGGAATTTTTGAAGTGGCAAAGAAACTTAGACACTACAGCTGAATTTAATGTTTTTTTTGTTGTGTAACAAATGTTGTTCAAATGCACTTGTACCTCTTTGGTGACGGCATACGAGGTTTGGAGAAAGGCTTGTTTTCTGTCACCGTACACACATTGGTTCTGTGAAGAGAAAAGTTTTATTTAAGTAATACCACTTGGCCTAGTAAAATCAAATATTAGTAAACCATTTGTTGGTTGATTTTCATGGCTGTAGTGTTACTGTTTTGGTGCCAACATTTAAACAAGCCAGTTACCTTGTCATCCGATGCACATAAAGTGGCGCTCTTGAATAAGTCATCATTTTTAACAAATCAGTTAAAGGACTGATTTTATGGCTCACTCATAAATATGGTAATTTTACTGTCTTGTTTCTGACTGATAAGTTATTTTTGGACGAAACAACTGAATTAATTATTTAATGACTCACTTATAAAGACAATAGGTTCATTCCCCAATGGACAAATCTTTGAGTGAATTGTACAGTGGCCTAGTAGTGCGCTACACAACAAAATGTCCACAACACATAGGACTAATTTCATTGTGTTGTGGCTTGTTTCCATTGTTGCCACTTGTTTCCGTAGTTCAGTTTAAATAGTATCTGTGCAATCAAGTCGACAATATTGCTGGAAATGAAAATGTAGATGGCACTTCTTAGTGCATTCCTGTTATTTGTACTAGTAACAGAATAAACTAGCATGCATTAAATCCATCTTACAACTTTTCTATGTTGTACTTGCCTGATTTCACTCCTGTTTTCCCTGTTACTCCAACCTGCTCTTCCCTTAGACCTACTGAATTGCCTGCATGGTGAAGAAATTAAAATTTAGTTTTGGCACCAAATACAAAGAATAGTTCAGTAAAGAAAATTCCTACCTTGAAAATCTATTCCAACGTGATCTCCTACATAAGAAAATAAAATGTAAACATTGTAATCTAAGTAAATCAATGGGTTTTTAAGAGAATTAATGAATAACAAAATGGTTGTCATACATACCTCTGTTCAAATGTTGTTAATGACCCTTGCATATTATTAAGAGGCTGTCTACAATCAATAAATAACAATGTGAGAGGCTAAAAATGCTTATAATACTTATAAACTTTACATTTATAAATAATTAAGTTGCTCAAAAGTAACACATACACACAAATATTTACCGGTGTCGTTTCTTGTATATGATGAATGCAGCAATTATGCAAGCGAGGAGGAACACAACTGATGGAGCTATTATGTAAAGCCCTATAGTCTTCAGACCAATGTGCGTCGAGTCTGCATCTTTATGGACACGGGCTAAAATGATTAGGCAATATTATTAGCGCATAATTTAAATGATCATAATGATCCAATAGGACCATAACTGCAAAAATCCACTCATATGCATTAACCACTTACACCGTGCATTTTTGTATTTTGTTGCATCACTGTTATGCCACCATGATATATTACAGAACACTCAATGGTTGAGCTTTCTATCTTTACGACACCTGTGCGTGTCAGAGTGATTTTCCACAGGCCGTCTTTAAAATGCTCATTGTCTGTATGATCAGATCCTTCTATACCGTTCAGAGTGATGGTTGGTTTGCTGTATGGACACGTGTGGAAAGCTGAACATACAACTGTGATGGTTTCACCTGTTCTTTCACCTCCATATATATTGATGCTGGGGACCTGTGGATCTGCTACAGATGGCAGAAATGTCACAATTAGGCAACACATTCTGATAACTTGATAGATAGGGAGTAAAGCAAATTTGAAGAACAAAGCATTCATGTACCATCAACTAGAATTGTAGAAGTGACATCATAAAATGCGTAGGTGCTCTTTCCAACATTTTCAGGGTCAATCCATGTGTATATTTTCTCTCCATGGTGGGACTGTTCCAGGTTTTTAATCAACAGACTGCAATCCCAACTTGAGTTTCCATATAAATACGTATTTCCTCTAAATTTCTCAATAACATCATTTGGATACCATGGATCGTAAACTAAAGGATAACCTTTAGAGACCCACTGATACCACACAACTCTACGTGGGTTTGCGGGTGGGTATGATGTGTAGCTGAAAGAACATGGTATGACCAAACAGGAACCTTTGAGACCGCAAATTCCTTTGGCATTCTCACTTCCCATGCCAAAGCATCATACAGCAGAACAACTGTGGGACAAATGTTGGTGAACATTAATGGTAGAGTATTTAAGCTGTCTTTTTTTACATTCAGCTTTATAGTTTTAATAGCAAATAAAAAAATGTCAGTAGACATGTCAGTTTTCTAGCATTAGTATTTGTGACTGTTGCAAACACAATATTTCAAGGGTGTAATTATTGCAATTGATTCTTAATTTTGGTCAACAGTCCTTTGAATAGTTTATATTGTTTTTTGAACTATTATTGACTTGCTTGCCCATTTAATATTGGAATTTTGCTGCACTTTTACACATGCAGTATTCTTAAGTTAAAGATTTCATTTATTGAATGAATAAATGTACATCAGCAGAAATGCAAATGTTAAAAGAAAACAGAGACTGTACCTTGAAAAATTAAATGAAGTAACAAATGTCCTGTCATATTCCCGATTGACGTTTTATAAGAAAGAGATGGAATGCTGATAGCGGGCAATATAGCGCTCTGTCAAGCACGTCTTAAGAATTGAAATGTCCGTTTAGGGAACTTCACTGGTCTACCAATTCAATTGCATGTTTTTTTTTGTACTTTCTGCCAATCTTTAGTTGTCGTCAGCTGTTACTATAACCAACAGAACCCCTATAACCAACAGAAACTACCATACAGTGAAGTGAAAGTGGCTTAAATATAAATATATTTTGCTTAAATTTTAAATAGAATTTCCTTTTTTTCTACCGTTCTTGGTCCCTTGCTCAAACAAATGGATTTTGTAAGAATCTAGTATCAAGGATGACAAAATATAAAATTATATAAAATAGATATATTAAAATAAACTTTTCCCCCCTCAGAATTCTGAGTTTATATATGATTCCTTAAGCATAAGATCATACTTTTTTTTCAGTATCAATTTCATATTGAGGTGGAGGCACTGGTCTGCTCATCTCTAATAATTGGAAATTCACTCCTTTATCATCTCCGAGTATAAACAGCTCCTTTGAATCACATTCGGTTACTATTACCTACCCTCTAAAAATCAATTTTGTAGTTGTTTATCTTTCTCCAGGACCACTAGTTAACTTTGTGGAAGAATTAGATTGGTTGCTCTCAACCTTTCCTGAGGATGGTACACCCTTAGTTATACTTGGAGACTTTAACATCCACCTAGATAAACCTCGGGCTGCAGACTTCCACACTCTACTTGCCTCTTTTGATCTCAAGAGAGTGTTAACAATGGCTACTCACAAATCAGGCAACCAACTGGACCTTATTTACACACGACACTGCTCCACTGATCATGTGCTGTCTACTCCACTGCACACCTCGGACCACTTCCTCCTCACTCTTAACCTCAACATGATTTATGACACATCACATACCCCTCCACATGTCACTTTTCGACGTAACTTACGCTCGCTCTCATCCTCCCGGCTATCTGCTATGGTTTCATCTTCGCTTCCTCCCCAGTTAACTTAAACAGTTATCATTATCTTGATGCTAACAGTGCTACTGACACTTTCTGTTCCACTCTGATGTCTTGTTTTGATACTTTCTGCCCCTTATCTTCCAGGCCAGCCCGTACCACTCCTTCTGCCCCTTGGCTATCTGTCGTTCTCCGTGAACATCGTTCTAAACTCAGGGCTGCAGAAAGGGTATGGCGCAAATCACAAAATCCTACTGACCTTATTTTTATCGATCACTCCTCTTTGACTTCTCTGCTAATGTCTCCACTGTTGAAAGGACATACTATCATGACAAAATTAATAATTCGCCTAACTCTCGCATGCTCTTTAAAACATGTTCCTCCCTCCTTTGTTCCTCCTCCTCCCCCTCCTTCATAAACTCTAACAGCTGACGACTTTGACAGATTCTTCATAAAAAAAATTACAAACCTACTGCACCATTTTCCACCCACAATCTGTCAAACACATCTTACCAGCAAACATAAACTCGTTATATACTTCTCTCCACCCTCTGAGGCAGAAGTCTCTAACTCATCCTTTCAGTCATCCTACTACTTGTCCACTTGATCCTATTCCATCTCATCTCCTTCAAGCCATTTCTCCTGCAGTTGTTCTTGCTCACTCACATCATTAACACATCCCTTCACACTGGAATTTTTCCTTCAGCATTTAAACAGGCTTGTATAATCCCACTTCTTAAGAAAACCACTCTTAAACCAACTCTTTTAGGGAACTATAGACCGGTTTCCCTTCTACCTTTCATTGCAAAAAACACTTGAACGAGTTGTGTTCAACCAAGTTACTGCCTTTCTCACACAGAATAAGCAATTGGTTACTCCTGGACAGTAACCAATCTGGCTTCAGAAGTGGACATTCCACCACCGAACTGCCTTGCTCTCAGTTGTTGAAGTCCTAAGACTTGCAAGAACGGCTTCCAAGTCTTCATTATTATATTGCTGGATCTGTCTGCTGCTGTTGATACGGTTACCACCAGATCCTCCTGTTAACCCTATTGAGAAAGGGCATCTCAGGAACCGCACTCCAGTGGTTTGACTCTTACCTCTCAGATAGGTCCTTCAAAGTATCTTGTAGAGGTGAGGTATCAAAGTCGCAACATCTAGCTACAGGGGTGCCACAGGGCTCAGTTCTTGGACCACTTCTCTTTTCTGTCTACATGGCTTCACTAGGTTCTGTCATTCAGAAACATGGCTTTTCATATCACTGCTATGCTGATGACACTCAACTCTACCTCTCGTTCCATCCTGATGATCTGACGATAGCTGCTCGCATCTCAGCATGTCTAGCAGACATTTCTTGCTGGATGAAGGACCATCACCTTTAACTCAGAACTGCTTGTGGTTTCATCAAACCCATCGTTTCCTCACAATTTCACCTTCCAATTAGGCTCATCAACCATAACTCCTTCAAAAACAGCCAGAAACCTTGGAGTTGTGATTGATGATAAGCTAAATTTCTCAGACCACATTACTAAAACTGCCCGGTCCTGTATATTTGCATTATATAATATAAAGAAGATCAGGCCCTTTCTCTCGGAACATGCAACACAACTCCTTGTTCAGGCTCTTGATCTGTCCAGACTTGACTATTGCAATGCTCTCTTGGCAGGTCTTCCAGCCAGTTCCATCAAACCTCTACAATTAATCCAAAATGCTGCTGCAAGATTAATCTTTAATGAGAACGCACATCACATCTCTGTTCATCAATTTGCACTGGCTATCAATAGCTGCTCGCATTAAATTCAAGGCATTAATGTTTGCCTACAGAACCACCTCTGGCTCTGCACCCCTTTACCTAAATTAATTACTTCAGACTTATATGCCTCTAGAAGCTTGCGTTCTGCAAGTGAACGACGCATTATGTACCATCCAAAAGAGGCACAAAATCACTTTCACAGACTTTTTCATTAACTGTTCCCATCCGGTGGAATGACCTGCCTAACTCAATCCGAGCAGCAGAATTCTTACCCATCTTCAAGAAATGGCTAAAAACATCTCTTCCATCTTTATTTGACCCTCTAACTCTAGCATTCTCTATTCTAATTGTATTCTTTTTATAAAAAAAACTAAAAAAAACACATTTGACCCTCTATCAATTGCATATTTATTCTCTAACTGCTAGCTTTTCTTGTAAAACTAACACTAGGTTTATTTTTTATATATATGTTCTATATACTAGTTCTTAAAAAAAAAACCTTGCTACGTGTACTGCGTTAGGCTAACCAGGACTTGTAATAGCACTTGCATGTTGTTGCTCTTTTGTTGGTTTTGATTGCTTCTATAATGTCCTCACTTGTAAGTCGCTTTGGATAAAAGCTTCTGCTAAATGACTAAATAAATATTGTTGTAATTTATAAACCTATGTTGAATAGGGATTTTTATTGTACATTCTGTTGATTTTGCTGTGTAACATGAATGAAACTTATGTGGTTTAAATGCACGTTACATCTTTGGTGACAGCATAATACGAGAATGCCATTTTATTATAAGAATGCAAGGAAACATTTTTCTTACTGAAATAAAAAAAAAATAAATACTTGTACTCAGATTTCCACTGGTCCTGGGTGATGTCTTCAACAAAAAGAGAATAACGTTATCAAATCTAAATATTTTATGATACAATAATGAAACGTATGACACTTAATGAACAGAGAAGGTTAATATAAAATTATTTCACTGATTATTCTGTTGTGAGATTTGATGTTAAAATGGTATGATTACAAAGATTATTTGTGCTTAGTTTATTATTTTATCATCAGTTTCCAGGGTAACGCATTGCATGTAAAACTAGTTACGTAATCAGATTAGTTTTCCCAAGTACCTAGTAATGTAATGCATTACTTTTAAATTTACAAAAAAATATCTGAGTTACTTTTTCATACAAGTAAAGAAAGTTACTTTGTTTTCCTATTCACTGACACCTCTCCTGTCCCGTGTTGAGAGCCATTTGGAGTGCTGGGCAGAAGTAGAGCCTGAGGCTTATTATTGCACAGCCCATGTAGTGGAAGAGGGCCTGGAGAAAGAGGCCGCCACGGTGCCAGGGTGGGGCAGGCAGAGCAGGAGCGGACTCAGTGGGCTCCCGGAACGGAGCGGGCTCCGCAGCTAACTCCACCATGAAAAGCTGTACCGCTCAGATAAAGAGCCAGGTTTATGTAGTCCTCCTCTGGGACTTGAAGGGCTCAGCCAGGCCTCCCCAGAAGAAGACCAGGAGGCAGGTCTTCTCTGTCGCCGACCGACTTCCCAGAAGTGCCCGGCGTACTCCTCCATACTCCCGTCTCCCTGACAGATGTTGTGTCATAGTGTGGGCGAAGGGCACTGAGGAAAAACAGGGGTCTGGGTCCAAAAGCAGGTAAGCACAAATTTTAATGAACAAAGAGACCAACAGGCAAAAAACTAAACATAAAAGGAACAGGACACCACAGACGGCAACATGTTGTCGCTGGTGTCCTAGAGAGCAAGGAAACAGAAACTCGACATCCAAATAACACAGTACATAAATGATACATACATATACAAACAAACTTGCCAGGCAGTGTGGTTGTAACGAAGGGTCTGAGGCACGGGGATCCATTTGCAGCTTTTATTAAAGACAACGTTAAACAGGCACAGATCGGAAACCAGCGACAGGGATGATAGAGACAGGTTCAAACTCATAAACGTTTACCAGGCTTAGGTCGAGGCAGGCGGCAGACAGGAGAAGTAGTAGACAGTCCAGATATCAAATCACAAGGGCAGGCGGCAGAGAATCACAGGGTCAGATAAACAGTCCTAGGTCGTACACAGAAGATCAGTAATAACAGGATGAATGCTCAGAAATGTTAGCCGGGGCAGAAACAAGACTTCGCAATGGATGCCTGATAGGTGGCAGCTTAAATAGGTCACAGAGATGAGGAACACCTGTGCAGCAATCAGTCTCAGGTACAGGGCATTGTGGGAGATGTAGTTCAAGAGTTAATACTCCGGTGACGGTGCCCTCCGGTGGTGTTCGGGAAGGGCCACAGAGACCGAGTTTGTGACAGAGCCCCCCTCCTGCGAGCGGCTCCTGAAGCGAGGGGCGAGTCTACGCCGAGGCCTTCCACGGGGTCGAGGAGCGGGTCTGTTTGGGTGATCGCGATGGAAATCATCCGTGAGCGTAGAGTCCAGGATGTCCGGGGCATTGATCCAGGACCTTTCCTCAGGTCCGTACCCCTCCCAGTCTATGAGGTATTGTAACACCCTGCCTCGGCGTCGGGAGTCCAAGATCTCCCTGACTCGGTACGCCTCCTCGCCATCCACCACGATGGGAGGGGTGCTCTCCTCAGCGGTCTCCTCCTGGTCCCCCTCCCCTCTCGGACCACCGGCGGGCTTGAGCAAAGAGATATGGAAAGTGGGTGAGACCCGGTAATTGGCAGGAAGTGCTAAACGATATGAAACTGGTGTAATTTGACAAATTATTTTAAATGGACCCACGTACCTGGGACTGAGCTTCTTGCACGGGAGACGAAGACGAAGATCTCTGGTGGACAACCACACCCACTGGCCCGGAGTGTAGGGAGGACCTGGTCTCCGATGGCGGTTGGCCTGTTCTCTAACCCGGCGTACAGCATGTTGGAGATGAACGTGAGCGGTATTCCAGGTTTCTTCACTGCGGTGTAGCCAGTCATTGACGGCGGGTAGATCCGAGGGTTCCCCTGACCAGGGAAATAGCGGGGGTTGGAAACCAAGGACACACTGGAACGGTGTAAGACCAGTGGACGGTTTGCGTAATGAGTTCTGCGCATATTCAGCCCAAAGCAGATAACGACTCCAGTCGTTTTGGTTGTTGTGGCAGTAGGATCTTAGAAATCAAATTAATTCTTGATTAAGCCGTTCCACTTGACCATTGGATTCGGGGTGATAGCCTGAGGTTAGACTGACGTTTATGCTGAGCTGCTGACAGAAAGCAGACCAGACTCTGGAGGTGAACTGAGGTCCACGGTCTGAGACTATGTCTTCGGGGAGTCCATAGAACCTGAATACCTGTTCCATCAATGCCTCTGCTGTTTCAAAGGCTGTGGGGAGCTTAGTGAGAGGAATGAGGCGGCAAGCTTTAGAGAATCGATCGATGACTGTAAGTATGGTGGTATGATTTCTTGAACGGGGAAGATCAGTTACAAAGTCAATGGCGATGTGAGACCAGGGGCGTTGAGGTATGGGTAGAGGTTGAAGTAACCCCGCTGGGCATTGATGAGATGATTTGGTAATACTGCAAGTGGCACAGTGCTGGATAAACGTGGTAACGTCCTTTTGTAATGAAGGCCACCAGAACCGGTTGGTAACGAGATGAGCCGTGGCTGTGATGCCCGGATGACCAGAACTGGGAGAATCATGAATCATCCGAAGGATGCGTTGACGAAAATCTGCAGGAACATAGGTTAAGTTCGGTGGGCAGTCAGGTGGTGTGGGGTCATTGGCTTGTGCCTCAGTAATCTCGGTTATGATGTCCCATTGTACAGGAGCGAGGATAAGAGATGTGGGAATGACCGGTTCATTGGGGACCTCCGGGGACGTTGCGAAGTCGAATTGCCTTGAGAGGGCATCAGCTTTTCCATTCTTTGATCCGGGGCGGTATGTGACATGAAAGTCGAAACGGGAAAAGAACAGTGACCATCGTGCTTGGCGGGGGTTGAGACGTTTGGCTGACCTAATGTATTCCAAATTTCTGTGATCTGTGAGTACGACGAAAGGTAGTTTGGCGCCCTCTAGCCAATGTCTCCACTCCTCTAAGGCTGCTTTCATGGCTAGCAGTTCTCGATCCCCAACATCATAGTTCCTTTCAGCTGCATTGAGTTTTCTTGAGTAATAGGCACACGGATAGAGCTTGGCAGAGTTACCCTGACGTTGAGACAAGATGGCTCCAATACCCGTGTTAGAGGCATCCACTTCAACCGAGAATTCGAGTTCAGGATCGGGATGATGAAGAATCGGTGCGGAGGTGAAACGCTCCTTTAGTTGCTGAAAAGCCTCTGATGCTGCTGTGGACCAGACGAAATAGCGCTTGCCTCCCTTAAGCAAGGATGTCAATGGTGCGGCTATGGTGCTGAAGTTGCGGATGAAGCGTCTGTAGAAGTTGGCAAACCCCAGAAAACGTTGTAGATCCTTAGTGGTTTTAGGTGTGGGCCAGTTTAAGACTGAGTTGATCTTCTTCTCATCCATTGCCACTCCGTCAGCACTAATGATGTAACCCAGAAACGACGTTAGAGTCTGATGAAACTCACACTTCTCCATTTTGGCATACAACTGATGATCAATGAGGCGTTTTAGTACTGCTCTTACATGTTGCACATGGGAGTCATGTGTGTCCGAGTAGACTAATATATCGTCCATGTACACAATCGCCCACCGACCCAACATGTCCCGGAACACATCATTGATGAAAGCCTGAAAGACTGATGGACTGTTGACTAGCCCGAACGGCATAACCAGATATTCGTAGTGCCCATTGGTGGTAGAAAAAGCGGTTTTCCACTCATCTCCCTCTCTGATGCGGATAAGATTGTATGCATTGCGGAGGTCAAGCTTGGTAAAGTACTTGGCAGAACGGAGCATTTCCAGGGCGGCTGGAACTAGTGGCAGAGGGTAGCGGAATTTGACTGTAATCTCATTGAGATGGCGGTAATCAATGCAGGGGCGTAATCCTCCATCCTTTTTCTTAACAAAGAAGAAGCCTGCTGATGCTGGTGATGTGGACGGTCTGATGAAGCCCTTTGATAGCTCCTCCTCTATGTAAGCTTTCATGACCTCAGACTCCTGTTGTGTTAACGGGAAAATTCTGCCTCTGGTGGGTACTGCCCCAGAAAGGAGATCGATCGCACAATCGCTAGGACGATGAGGAGGAAGTTGTGAGGCTTTAGATCTACTGAAGGCTTCACATAAATCATGGTATTCAATGGGTAACCCCTGAACAACTGGACTTTCCTTAAGAAGAGATTTGGGTGATATAGGTGAGTGAGAATGGAGCAAAAGGCAGTGCTTGTGACATGTCTCAGACCACTGAACGATCTGTCTTGTGGGCCATGATATACAGGGATTGTGTCTCTCCAGCCAGGGCAAACCGAGGATTATGGGTTTCTGGGGTGATTCGATGGCAAACAGGCGAATGCTTTCCGTGTGAAGAGAGCCAGTTCTCATTGTGATGTCCTTGGTGGTGAATTTGATGTGCCCCGTGCCCAAGGGACGGCCATCTAGCGCTGCCACTGCCACACCGGATTCACATGGAATAAGAGGAAGAGAGTGTGCCTTAGCAAAGTTAATATCTATGAAATTGCCTGCAGCCCCAGAATCGATCAATGCCAGAGAATCAAACTGTGAGTTTTCAAACATTATGGTTACTGGAACTTCGAGTGTGGATAAGATAGACGGATTAGCACTCACCAAGGATGAACCCCTAGAGGTTGGTCTCGTAGGGCAGGAGATCCTCATATGGCCTGGCAGACCGCAGTATAGGCATAGACTCTCACGGCGTCTGCGCTCTCTCTCCTCTGACGTGAGGTGTGTCACGCCCACTTGCATAGGCTCGGGCTCTGGCGTGGTTCTCCACGTGACAGCAGAGGGCGGTGTAGCGGAGCGACGTAAGGGGCGTCTAGAGCGCATCAGGTTGTCAATACGAATGGTGAGCTCGATAAACTGTTCCAGTGTTCTTCCCTCGTCGCGGCAAGCCAATTCAGATTGGAGATCGGTCGTGAGGCCCTTGCGGAACAACAGCTTTAGTGGATCGTTAGCCCAGCCTGTTTGTGCAGCGAGAGTACGAAAGGTGAGTGCATAATCAGCCGCCGTGCTGCTTCCCTGGCGTAAGGCTAGTAGTTGTTCCCCAACTTCCTTTCCATCAACTGCATGTTCAAATACCTCTCTGAATTGTCGCATAAAGTTTCGGAAGGAAGGAAAAGCCATATTACCTCCTTCCCACACCGCCGTAGCCCAGTCTAGTGCCCTCCCCGTCAGCAACGAGCATACAAAAGGGACACGACTGTCATCAGTGGGGTAGAGATGGGGTTGTTGGTCCATGAATATGGTGCACTGGAGGAGAAACCCCTTACACTTGTTAGGGGTGCCATCGTATTTCTCAGGAAATGACAAACGTGGGCTGGTCATAGATTGGCTGGCGCTTTGGCTTAGAGCGGCCGGTGGTGGTGTCGGAGTAGGCGGGGCTGCAATGTTACACAGAGCCTGGAGTGTTTTGCTTAGCTCCTCTGTGAGTGAAGTGAGGCGCTGCAGTTGTTGGTGATGTGCTGCTAGCATAGATGCTTGGGCTGAGACCTCGGTGGTGAGCTGGGAAACAGCTGCTGGATCCTGAGTTGGCGAAGTCTTCTGTAACGAAGGGTCTGAGGCACGGGGATCCATTTGCAGCTTTTATTAAAGACAACGTTAAACAGGCACAGATCGGAAACCAGCGACAGGGATGATAGAGACAGGTTCAAACTCATAAACGTTTACCAGGCTTAGGTCGAGGCAGGCGGCAGACAGGAGAAGTAGTAGACAGTCCAGATATCAAATCACAAGGGCAGGCGGCAGAGAATCACAGGGTCAGATAAACAGTCCTAGGTCGTACACAGAAGATCAGTAATAACAGGATGAATGCTCAGAAATGTTAGCCGGGGCAGAAACAAGACTTCGCAATGGATGCCTGATAGGTGGCAGCTTAAATAGGTCACAGAGATGAGGAACACCTGTGCAGCAATCAGTCTCAGGTACAGGGCATTGTGGGAGATGTAGTTCAAGAGTTAATACTCCGGTGACGGTGCCCTCCGGTGGTGTTCGGGAAGGGCCACAGAGACCGAGTTTGTGACAGAGCCCCCCTCCTGCGAGCGGCTCCTGAAGCGAGGGGCGAGTCTACGCCGAGGCTTCCACGGGGTCGAGGAGTGGGTCTGTTTGGGTGATCGCGATGGAAATCATCCGTGAGCGTAGAGTCAGGATGTCCGGGGCATTGATCCAGGACCTTTCCTCAGGTCCGTACCCCTCCCAGTCTATGAGTATTGTAACACCCTGCCTCGGCGTCGGGAGTCTAGATCTCCCTGACTCGGTACGCCTCCTCGCCATCCACCACGATGGGAGGGGTGCTCTCTTCAGCGGTCTCCTCCTGGTCCCCCTCCCCTCTCGGACAACCGGCGGGCTTAAGCAAAGAGATATGGAAAGTGGGTGAGACCCGGTAATTGGCAGGAAGTGCTAAACGATATGAAACTGGTGTAATTTGACAAATTATTTTAAATGGACCCACGTACCTGGGACTGAGCTTCTTGCACGGGAGACGAAGACGAAGATCTCTGGTGGACAACCACACCCACTGGCCCGGAGCGTAGGGAGGACCTGGTCTCCGATGGCGGTTGGCCTGTTCTCTAACCCGGCGTACAGCATATGAACGGTATTCCAGGTTTCTTCACTGCGGTGTAGTGTAGCCAGTCATTGACGGCGGGTAGATCCGAGGGTTCCCCTGACCAGGGAAATAGCGGGGGTTGGAAACCAAGGACACACTGGAACAGTGTAAGACCAGTGGACGGTTTGCGTAATGAGTTCTGCGCATATTCAGCCCAAAGCAGATAACGACTCCAGTCGTTTTGGTTGTTGTGGCAGTAGGATCTTAGAAATACCGGTACCAAAAAAATCACCTGTGTCCTGTCTAAATGACTACCGTCCCATAGCACTGACTCCAATCATAATGAAGTGCTTTGAGAGGCTAGTCATGCACAACATCAAAACCAGCCTCCCCAACACACTCGATCCGCTCCAGTTTGCATACCGCCCAAACCGCTCTACGGATGATGCAATTTCCTCCACCTGGCTCTTACCCATCTAGAAAATAAAGACTCCTATGTTAGAATGCTGTTCATCGACTTCAGCTCAGCATTCAACACAATAATCCACAACAGCTCATCAATAAATTAAACCTGCTGGGCCTTAACAATCCCTCTGTAATTGGATCCTGGACTTTCTAACTGGAAGACCTCAGTCAGTCCGTGTCGGCCACAACACCTCGAGCACTACCACACTGAGCACAGGTGCCCCACAGGGCTGTGTGCTCAGCCCGCTGCTCTTCACGCTGCTGACCCACGACTGCACTGCCAAGTTCAGCTCCAACCACATCATCAAGTTTGCCGATGACACATCAGTGGTAGGTCTCATCAGAAACAATGATGAAACGCACTACAGAGAGGAGTGGCACAGCTGGCTGAATGGTGTGGCGCTAACAACCTGTCCCTCAATGCGGAGAAGACAAAGGAAGTTGTGATGGACTTCAGGAGAAACTCTGTTGACCACCCCCCACTGATCATCGACAGCTCGACTGTGGAGAGAGTCAGCAGCACTAAATTCCTGGGGGTGCACATCACAGAGGACCTCACCTGGACCACCAACACAGGTCTGTCTCAAGAAGGCACAACAACGCCTGCACTTTCTCCGCCGGCTGAAAAGAGCAAGCCTCCCTCCACCCATCCTCACCACCTTCTACAGGGGTACCATTGAGAGCGTGCTGACCAGCTGCATCACTGTCTGGTACGGGAACTGCAGTGCAGCAGACCGCAAGACCCTCCAGCGGACAGTGAACACCGCTGCAAAAATCATTGGTGCCCCTCTCCCCTCCATCCTGGATATTTTCCCTACACGATGCTCCAGCAAAGCAAAAAGTATCGTGAAGGACCACACCCACCCCTCCCACAGTCTCTTCCAGCTCCTACCCTCAGGTAGACGGTACCAGAGTATCAGAGCCCGCTCCGCCAGACTGCTCAACAGCTTTTTCCCCCAGGCTGTGAGAGCCCTGAACTCACATCACACCGCCCCTCTCTGAAACCCCAAACAAACCCCTACATCCTGAAACATGGACTACACCCCCCCCCCCCCCCCCCCCCTCACACACACAACTCACTACCACATCACAGGAAAAAACTGTTATTTTTGTGCAATTCAAGTGTGCTACGCACAGGTGAGCGGGCCTGCACAAGCCACCTGTAGCAACACACTCGCCTCTACATGCACTAGACACTTTCACACACCATTGTGTGTACATAATCCCACAAAAGACTGATTGCAATATATAACTGTAATGTATGTATGTTTACTGGCTATGCACCACAAATCACCTTACACTGTTCCCCAGTCAGCTGCTTGAATGTCTCTTTTTTGCACATGTACAGTATTTGAAGTCGTCTGCACAGTTGCACAGTTGTATTTTTTATTATTTTTTTTAGTTTATGTATAGGTAACCACTTTTATATATAGCATATGTATAGTCAAAGCTGACAGTAGGTTAGTTGTTTATAGGTTTTTACTGTTTTTTACTCGTGTTGTATGTCTGTATTTATGTAGCACCGTGGTCCTGTGAGGCACGACATCTCATCCCACTGTAGCGGAATGACAATAAAGCTCAACTTGAACTTGAACTTGAACTTGAAATCAAATTAATTATTGATTAAGCCGTTCCACTTGACCATTGGACTCGGGGTGATAGCCTGAGGTTAGACTGACGTTTATGCTGAGCTGCTGACAGAAAGCAGACCAGATTCTGGAGGTGAACTGAGGTCCACGGTCTGAGACTATGTCTTCGGGGAGTCCATAGAACCTGAATACCTGTTCCATCAATGCCTCTGCTGTTTCAAAGGCTGTGGGGAGCTTAGTGAGAGGAATGAGGCGGCAAGCTTTAGAGAATCGATCGATGACTGTAAGTATGGTGGTATGATTTCTTGAACGGGGAAGATCAGTTACAAAATCAATGGCGATGTGAGACCAGGGGCGTTGAGGTATGGGTAGAGGTTGAAGTAACCCCGCTGGGCATTGATGAGATGATTTGGTAATACTGCAAGTGGCACAGTGCTGGATAAACGTGGTAACGTCCTTTTGTAATGAAGGCCACCAGAACCGGTTGGTAACGAGATGAGCCGTGGCTGTGATGCCCGGATGACCAGAACTGGGAGAATCATGAATCATCCGAAGGATGCGTTGACGAAAATCTGCAGGAACATAGGTTAAGTTCGGTGGGCAGTCAGGTGGTGTGGGGTCATTGGCTTGTGCCTCAGTAATCTCGGTTATGATGTCCCATTGTACAGGAGCGAGGATAAGAGATGTGGGAATGACCGGTTCATTGGGGACCTCCGGGGACGTTGCGAAGTCGAATTGCCTTGAGAGGGCATCAGCTTTTCCATTCTTTGATCCGGGGCGGTATGTGACATGAAAGTCGAAACGGGAAAAGAACAGTGGACCATCGTGCTTGGCGGTGGTTGAGACGTTTGGCTGAGCTAATGTATTCCAAATTTCTGTGATCTGTGAGTACGACGAAAGGTAGTTTGGCGCCCTCTAGCCAATGTCTCACTCCTCTAAGGCTGCTTTCATGGCTAGCAGTTCTCGATCCCCAACATCATAGTTCCTTTCAGCTGCATTGAGTTTTCTTGAGTAATAGGCACACGGATAGAGCTTGGCAGAGTTACCCTGACGTTGAGACAAGATGGCTCCAATACCGTGTTAGAGGCATCCATTTCAACCGAGAATTGGAGTTCAGGATGATGAAGAATCGGTGCGGAGGTGAAACGCTCCTTTAGTTGCTGAAAAGCCTCTGATGCTGCTGTGGACCAGACAAATAACACTTGCCTCCTTAAGCAAGGATGTCAATGGTGCGGCTATATGGTGCTGAAGTTGCGGGATGAAGCGTCTGTAGAAGTTGGCAAACCCCAGAAACGTTGTAGATCCTTAGTGGTTTTAGGTGTGGGCCAGTTTAAGACTGAGTTGATCTTCTTCTCATCCATTGCCACTCCGTCAGCACTAATGATGTAACCCAGAAACGACGTTAGAGTCTGATGAAACTCACACTTCTCCATTTTGGCATACAACTGATGATCAATGAGGCGTTTTAGTACTGCTCTTACATGTTGCACATGGGAGTCATGTGTGTCCGAGTAGACTAAATATATCGTCCATGTACACAATCGCCCACCGACCCAACATGTCCCGAAACACATCACTGATGAAAGCCTGAAAGACTGATGGACTGTTGCCTAGCCCGAACGGCATAACCAGATATTCGTAGTGCCCATTGGTGGTAGAAAAAGCGGTTTTCCACTCATCTCCCTCTCTGATGCGGATAAGATTGTATGCATTGCGGAGGTCAAGCTTGGTAAAGTACTTGGCAGAACGGAGCATTTCCAGGGCGGCTGGAACTAGTGGCAGAGGGTAGCGGAATTTGACTGTAATCTCATTGAGATGGCGGTAATCAATGCAGGGGCGTAATCCTCCATCCTTTTTCTTAACAAAGAAGAAGCCTGCTGATGCTGGTGATGTGGACGGTCTGATGAAGCCTTTTGATAGCTCCTCCTCTATGTAAGCTTTCATGACCTCAGACTCTGTTGTGTTAACGGGAAAATTCTGCCTCTGGTGGGTACTGCCCCAGAAAGGAGATCGATCGCACAATCGCTAGGACAATGAGAAAGAAGTTGTGAGGCTTTAGATCTACTGAAGGCTTCACATAAATCATGGTATTCAATGGGTAACCCCTGAACAACTGGACTTTCCTTAAGAAGAGATTTGGGTGATATAGGTGAGTGAGAATGGAGCAAAAGGCAGTGCTTGTGACATGTCTCAGACCACTGAACGATCTGTCTTGTGGGCCATGATATACAGGGATTGTGTCTCTCCAGCCAGGGCAAACCGGTTATGGGTTTCTGGGGTGATTCGATGGCAAACAGGCGAATGCTTTCCGTTGTGAAGAGAGCCAGTTCTCATTGTGATGTCCTTTGTGGTGAATTTGATGTGCCCCGTGCCCAAGGGACGGCCATCTAGCGCTGCCACTGCCACACCGGATTCACATGGAATAAGAGGAAGAGAGTGTGCCTTAGCAAAGTTACTATCTATGAAATTGCCTGCAGCCCCAGAATCGATCAATGCCAGATAATCAAACTGTGAGTTTTCAAAACATTATGGTTACTGTAACTTCGAGTGTGGATAAGATAGACGGATTAGCACTCACCAAGGATGAACCCTAGAGGTTGGTCTCGTATGGCAGGAGATCCTCATATGGCTGGCAGACTGCAGTATAGGCATAGACTCTCACGGCGTCTGCGCTCTCTCTCCTCTGACGTGAGGTGTGTCACGCCCACTTGCATAGGCTCGGGCTCTGGCGTGGTTCTCCACATGACAGCATGGTGAGCTCGATAAACTGTTCCAGTGTTCTTCCCTCGTCGCGGCAAGCCAATGCAGCGAGAGTACGAAAGGTGAGTGCATAATCAGCCGCCGTGCTGCTTCCCTGGCGTAAGGCTAGTAGTTGTTCCCCAACTTCCTTTCCATCAACTGCATGTTCAAATACCTCTCTGAATTGTCGCATAAAGTTTCGGAAGGAAGGAAAAGCCATATTACCTCCTTCCCACACCGCCGTAGCCCAGTCTAGTGCCCTCCCCGTCAGCAACGAGCATACAAAAGGGACACGACTGTCATCAGTGGGGTAGAGATGGGGTTGTTGGTCCATGAATATGGTGCACTGGAGGAGAAACCTCTTACACTTGTTAGGGGTGCCATCGTATTTCTCAGGAAATGACAAACGTGGGCTGGTCATAGATTGGCTGGCGCTTTGGCTTAGAGCGGCCGGTGGTGGTGTCGGAGTAGGCGGGGCTGCAATGTTACACAGAGCCTGGAGTGTTTTGCTTAGCTCCTCTGTGAGTGAAGTGAGGCGCTGCAGTTGTTGGTGATGTGCTGCTAGCATAGATGCTTGGGCTGAGACCTCGTGGTGAGCTGGGAAACAGCTGCTGGATCCTGAGTTGGCGAAGTCTTCTGTAACGAAAGGGTCTGAGGCACGGGGATCCATTTGCAGCTTTTATTAAAGACAACGTTTAAACAGGCACAGATCGGAAACCAGCGACAGGGATGATAGAGACAGGTTCAAACTCATAAACGTTTACCAGGCTTAGGTCGAGGCAGGCGGCAGACAGGAGAAGTAGTAGACAGTCCAGATATCAAATCACAAGGGCAGGCGGCAGAGAATCACAGGGTCAGATAAACAGTCCTAGGTCGTACACAGAAGATCAGTAATAACAGGATGAATGCTCAGAAATGTTAGCTGGGGCAGAAACAAGACTTCGCAATGGATTCCTGATAGGTGGCAGCTTAAATAGGTCACAGAGATGAGGAACACCTGTGCAGCAATCAGTCTCAGGTGCAGGGCATTGTGGGAGATGTAGTTCAAGAGTTAATACTCCGGTGACGGTGCCCTCCGGTGGTGTTCGGGAAGGGCCACAGAGACCGAGTTTGTGACAGTGGTGAGTGAGGAGGGAATATAAAGCCAGTGAAAATGGGGAACAGCTGAGGATGTGATTAGTGACAGGTGTATGGAATGAAGGGAAATGAGTCCAGGAGGAAGGGAGATGGTGACCTCTGGTGGTGAGAGGGAGGAACGCCTGGCCTGGACTCATGACAATTTTTATGGATTAACGCAATATTGTAATGCATTAACTAAACATTAATTTATTATTATTATTATTTTGTAGTATTAACCTGCCTTTGTTCGGGTTTCAGTGAACTTTCAGGAGCATTTCCAGTGTACCTGAAAATAGCTCTAGTTAGTGAACTACATAGATTTCGACCAATGACAATCAAACCGTTTTTTTTAACTCTCTGTGTTGTACTTGCCTGTTATCTCTCCTGTTTCCTCTGTTGGTCCAAGCTGCTCTTCAATTATTAGTCAAGCCCCAGACTAAAGAATGCAGAGTGAACTTGAAGAAAAAAAGAGGGTTTGGAAGAAAATTACATTTTTACAATGAGAAGAACTAATTACCAAGAACTGATTAATATCAATATTTGAGAAATTAATTATCATTCACACACAGATCAAACACACATACTTCTTAATTGAACAGTTATGAATAATATGTGATTAAAGCATAATAGTCAAACATGTGGGTAATTGACATGATACAGAATTATCAAGGGAATAATGTTTGGTTATAAGTCCTCTTAGCATTTTTTTTTTAATGAGCTGAGGCATTATGATATATAAAGGCAGTCTTTGTGCCATTCAGAGAGTGGTGAGGATTTCAGTCCTTTAAAAAAGGAGAAGGTCATGTTTTAGAAAAGTCTAAGTTCTCTGTCCTGGGTGGGTCATCACTCCACTTTGTCTTAACTCATGATCTCACTTGTGAGAGTTGGGATGTGCCGTCTTGGGTCCTTTTTGTCTTGGTTACATGCCTAAAGCTGACAACCTTGTAGGAGTTCTAGTTCTAGTTCTTTCTCTAGTTTTAACAAATATAATAGGTCTCAGTATTATAGTCATGCAATGTAAACAGGGATTTACTTGATATGTCCATGAATCCAAAGACATACTTTTGTCATTAAACAGACCACAAATGTTTGTTTTTCTTTTCTTCTGAAAGTTAAAATTGGGATTTCATGATCACTAGGTGGCACTGTCCACATACTGATCAGGTACTCTTAGGATGGTGATAATACCAAATTTGCTTTCAATGCCTTAAAACATTAAGCACCTCACTTTCTGTTTGGCTTCCAGTTCAAATCCACCTCAAATTTAAATACAGAAATTCTGAAGGATGAAAATAAGCCATACAAACAGATACCGTTGTTGTCTTTTGTATATGAAGACTCTAGCAAGCACGCAAATGAACAAGTGAGAACAGAAGTGAGAGCGCAATGGCATAAAGCCTGACAGTCTCCAATCTAACACCTTGAAACCCTTTGGCAATTTTATTTAAAGGGTTAATAGTCACATCTCTCACACATCATGAAGTAGATTCTAAAGTAAAGTTTGACCAATCATATAAAAAATGCCAGGCTGATCTCATTAAACAAACACAATGTATGTCCACACCCAATTTAGTTCTTGCAGTCTCTACTAACGCGCTGATGAATGGAATCAGGTGTGTTAGATAAGGGAGACATACAAAAGGTGGAGGGCAGGGGGCCTCCAGGACAGGTTTAGGAAGCAAGACTTAGACCTTTTTTATGTGATGGTCATACAAATAGGCTATAGTAGGGTTGTCCATGTTTCAGAATTTGTTGTGGGTGTATTGGATGGCCTGGATGAATGTGAAATTTCCCGCCTGAAATTTTGTCCTTGTCCGCCCCTGATTACTACTGTTAATAATGTACACTAATCTTAGTAGTTTGCATAAATTTCAGTAGATTCAGCTCTTAATAACTGCTGCAAACATTTAGTGTAAAGATGGCTATAATTTTAATGATTGTTAAATTTGTCATTGTTGATTTTGTTCTTTGGACAAAAAGAGAACAATTGTTTTGTAGTGATTCAATGAATTTGATATTTTCGCCTCTTTCTCTGTCTCCTCTTCCTCTCTGTACTCCTCCTCAATGAGAAATGTAGGGATTTGTGTGTAGAGTTTTGCAGTAACAGTTCACCAAATCTGTTCTCATGTGTCAAAGCAGGGGAATAGTGTTTATAGTTTAGGGAAATGGGTGTGCTTTTTAAAAAATGGCGTTATGGTTTAAAAATTTTACTTCAAAAACCTGGTGTTTTAGCAATCCAGAAAAACTGTAAGAGTGAGACACTTTTTGTAAAACATGTAATTTAGATACCTAGATGTTGTTGTTTTTCTTTTCTTTTCTTTATTAATTTTGTGAACTTTAATGTCAAAACAGCCGAGATTTTGCTCAGTGCCGACTAATAATAATAATAATAATAATAATAATTCATTACATTTATATAGCGCTTTTTCTGTTTTCTAAGCACTCAAAGCGCTCTACATTGTCAGGGGGTATCTCCTCATCCACCACCAGTGTGCAGCATCCACCTGGATGATGCGACGGCAGCCATAGTGCGCCAGAATGCCCACCACACACCAGCTTACTGGTGGAGAGGAGACAGAGTGATGAAGCCAATCAGCAGATATGGGGATGATTAGGAGGCCATGATGGTCAGAGGCCAATGGGCGAATTTTGGCCAGGATCCCGAGGTCACACCTCTACTATTTTCGAAAGACATCCTGGGATTTTTAATGACCACAGAGAGTCAGGACCTCGGTTTTAAACGTCTCATTCGAAGGACGTTGCTTTTTACAGAATAGTGTCCTAAATTAAAAAAAAAATTATATGCTTACACTTACTCATACAGAATTACAACTTCTAAAATATGTGTATTAAAGACTCCTTCCAGTTTTTACATAAAACCAGAGCTTTGAATATTTTTTTTCCACAAAATGACTTTGTTACCTTAAAATCCTTAAGATGGCATCTTCCAATTAAAATAAAATATATTTTTACAGTGTCCTTGTTAAGCCTACATGTACTTATGCATGTCAACTAAATATGTCGCCTTTACAAAGATTAAGAGTTTGACCCTTACCCAATTTCTTTTCATGGCATCCCCACCAACTACCCCATGAATTACCCCATAACATCCATATGTGCTCCTTTTCCCCAAGTATAAAATGGACACAATGAAAATATGAGTGACATTAGAATAAAACATAAATAAAAAAAACACTCCAGGAGCTCCCTGGATTAAGCGTACCCTAAAAGAGGGACAGATTGACAGAAAGCGAGACAAAAAGGGGAACAGACAATGACACGTATGGTTATTCAGACAATCTCAGACTGATAACATGAATGGTAACTCTGGTAATGATAACATTTGGAAAATACCTTTAGAATAATTTGTTAGCATTCGGTGCCTGCTCTTTTCTTCCCCTATCTCTGTCCAAAGTGAGCAGCAGCTATATTTTAATGAACTTTTCAATCTCTCCATCTGATGCATTGCCAGTACTTGCATTTCTTTGCACTGATTGAAGAAAAAAAAGAGAGATAATTCGCCATACTATAGACCAGTGGTGTCAAACTCATTTCCTGGAAGGCCAGAGCTCTGCAAGTTTAGCTCCAACCAACTCCAACTGACACCTGCTTGGAAGTTTCTAGTTATCCTGAAGATCTTGATTAGCTGGATCAGGTGTGCTTAGGGTTGGAGCTAAACGCCAGCACCATGTCAGCAAACTCACAATTACAGCTTCATTGTAAATAAACATTATTTAGATATTATATGTGTAGAACGGTTTATTAAAATGATTTTATATGTTAGATTATCAAATGTTTACTCACCAGAGTAGCAAGTTCTTCTGGTATTCTGGCAATTAGCAGCACAAAAAGCCCATCAGGTTTTGTAATTAGATGTCAAAGCTAGTGTGCATGTCTTGAAACTCATATAGCAAAAATAATATTTAAGTTCTCTTAACCACCCTAAGCTTGTTTCATTTCATGAATTAAATCATTAATTTCCAAATGTAGTTAAAGAATAAAGAGAATGTTGGATAAAAGGGAAAAAAAATGAATAGGAAATAAAATAAAAATTCCCTAAGAATAACATAACATGGGAAGGTAAAATATATGATGTTTAAGTGTCACTGCTACATACTATTTACCACATTGTAAATGGAAACCCATCCCCAGCACTCAACCTAAACTGGTCCTAAACATAGCCAAATCTAGCAACCATTACTGGGGCCAGAGCTGGCTCACTTTCGGAACACAGCCGAGTGAGCCGAAACTCAGCCGCAATTAGCCCGATTGCGCTGGCTACCTGGGATACTGGTGTCTTAGGACATGGGGTGCTGGTCTCACTAACACCTCTTCCAACAGCAACCTAGTTTTTCCTAGGTCTCCCATCTAGGTACTGACCAGGCTCAACCCTGCTTAGCTTCAGTGGGCTTCCGGTCTTGGGCTGCAGGGTGATGGAAGAGTTTCCCAGACTGTTATTGGCAAAGCACTGGATAGTCTCAGGGAAACCCAGCCAACCCTGTAAGGTGAATGTGGTAAGAGACTCGTTTTGTTTAATGCTGGAGCTGGAGAAGGCTTTCGAGGAATCTGGACCAAACCACTTGACTTCGCTGGGAGGGTTGGAGTCCACAATACAGACACACGCCGGCAAAATCTTAGACTGGCAAGAAGATTCACTTTTAATCTCAGGAGGATCTAGATAGATAGATAGATAGATAGTATCAGAGGTGGAAAGTAACAAATTGCATTTACTCAACCTAAACTGGTCCGGGTATGCATGCCCATATCTCAGCCAAAATCAGACCAGCCCCTATGGTCCGCAATCGGGCTGAATGTGGCTAAATGTGCCGTGTCTCAGTGAAAATCGGCCCAGATCCACACATCCAAAGCATAGCCAAATCTAGCAACCATTACTGGGGCCAGAGCTGGCTCACTTTCGGAACACAGCCGAGTGAGCCGAAACTCAGCCGCAATTGGCCCGATTGCGCTGGCTACCTGGGATACTGGTGTGTTAGGACATGGGGTGCTGGTCTCACTAACACCTCTTCCAACAGCAACCTAGTTTTTCCTAGGTCTCCCATCTAGGTACTGACCAGGCTCAACCCTGCTTAGCTTCAGTGGGCTTCCGGTCTTGGGCTGCAGGGTGATATGGCTGCCGGAGAGAGAAAGACATGACTGTCTGTCTCACAACAGAGATATTCACCTCGGATATTTAAACACACTTTTGAGGTTTCTAGGGCTTTTGCTTCATGTCATGATTTTTATCGTATTGATTTCTCAAAAATGATTTGCTTCTGCACAACACCTGGGCCTGGCCAAACTGCAGCACTCGCATGAATGTAGCCTACAGGAGTGCAACGACAGAAAATGTTTGCTAAGTAATAGATTATGTTTTTGATTTGTTTCAAGGTAAACCCTACCGTATGCCCTCAAAACACATGGAATGACATGTCTGAATCATTATTTTAAAACACTGTCACAATTTACTGAAATTAAAGGGACACGTGCAAGTATGAACATATTTATTACATGTGATCTGAAAAACAAGGTAAAATGGCTTTAGAACAACATCAAACTCCAAACTATTATAATAGAGAGAGAGAGAGAGAGAGAGAGAGAGGAGAGAGAGAGAGAGAGAGAGAGAGAGAGAGAGAGAGAGAGAGCAAAATAGGGTGTGGTTTGTTGGGGCTCCCAAACCACAAAGTTCGCTTCTGATCATATTTACAACATATTTTAATGTAATACTTGTTTTATTTATATTTTGATGACTTAGAGTAACATTTAAACTCAATTGTACTATACATAATATTCATATAAACATATGTCTTTATACATTCATCAAATATAAAAAGCGTACAAAAATATTATATTAATAAACCATACTTTTTTCAGTTGGAAGACATTTTTTGTATCTGAACATTTTCAGTGCATAATCAGATCTGCAGAAGTCAACAATTTTTTTTTTTTTGCCATTTTTGGGGTCTTTCTCTTCTCTATATTTTCTAGTTGGATGGCATGTGTTCCTTTTTTCACATGTTAGAGTAGATTGGTTCATTTTCCAAGGCACTGTCAGATACGAATGGTCTCACATCACACTAATTAAAAAATAAAAATACGTTACAGACATCTAAAAAAAAAACATTCAGTTCAGTAAATAATCTCTTAAAGGTGCTGTATGTAGGATTGAAAGGTTGCCAGATTTACAACACCAACAGGAACGAGCGCACATGACGGTGAATGAAATTAAATATGCTGTATTTTCTGTGAACTGGCAACCCGGTGCAGAAATACAATTGGGTAAACTGGCAGTGGGCGGGTTTCACAAACCAAAAGATATACAGATATTTCGGCCCGGAACGCATGCTTTCAAAGGAGAATTACTGACTGTAGCATGGTTTTTCAGATAAACAAGTATGTTAACTTAGCATGTTTCTTAAATATCTGCAAACATATTATGGTATTTTTATGCTTTAGTGGAGTTAAAATCCTACATACAGCAAATGTTAAGGCACATGCAGTGTTTTTTAAGTCACCGTCAGCTTTTCTTTTCAATGTGCGTTTTTAACAGCTGGCTGATGTGCGACGGTTCCATCAAGTACATGTTTAACACCAACAACACATTAAACTTGTATCAAAAATCAACACCCTCAACAACAGTGAGAAAGTTATACTCACCTCCCAGTTGTCATAAACAAGATTGTTTGGGCAGTTTGTGTAAATATCTTCATCGCTGCTCGCTTCTTCTTTACTGCTTTTCATAAAAGGAAATAACAACAATCATTAGTGAAAGTTCTGTTATATTTCTACATAACAAAAATTACACCTAAAAGTCAAAAGTTTGGAATCATTACAAAAATGTCCTTTTTTATTATATAAGACTTTTCTGACTCTTGATGAAAATAATACATGTTTCTTCAGCAGCAAATCAGCATATAATAATTATTTTTGATGGATCATGTGACACCGATGATTGGAGTAATGACTGCTAAAAAATATGCTTTGTCTTAACACACATAAATTATAATAAAATAAATAATAGTTATACTTTTCTAAGTCAGACTTGTTTTGGGTTGTCTTCATTTCAGTCTGTTTATTCTTCATTACAGATTGTTGTGTAGCTCTCGTCCCACTGAAAAAGAGAGATTTTAAAGGGTTACTCCACCCCAAAATGACAATTTGCGCCATTTTCGCTGGAAGCAAACTGCGTACGCTGTTCTGTGTCAGCTGCACCGCTTGGAAACAAAGGAGGAACAAGAAGAAATAAAAAGACAAACTGATTTAGTGAGTGATGTATAGCTTACAAGAGAGAGAGAGAGAGAGAGAGAGAGATACTTACCAGCGTCTTCTCATTACACACACTAAAATGGTGACCAAAGAAACTACAACAGCTGATGCAACACCGATGTATATTATTATGCCTGTGAAAGCAAAGCAAATTATTTAATTGATGTAAGTATTAATTTTGAAATATAACAATTATAGAGGTTTTTTTTAAGACTAAATATGAAGTCTCACCATTTTGAGGAGCTTCCAAAGTTATGGAAGAGTTTCCCAGACTGTTATTGGCAAAGCACTTGATAGTCTCAGGGAAACCCAGCCAACCCTGTAAGGTGAATGTGGTAAGAGACTCGTTTTGTTTAATGCTGGAGCTGGAGAAGGATTTCGAGGAATCTGGACCAAACCACTTGACTTCGCTGGGAGGGTTGGAATCCACAATACAGACACACGCCGTCAAAATCTTAGACTGGCAAGAAGATTCACTTTTAATCTCAGGAGGATCTAGATAGATAGATAGATAGATAGATAGATATAGATAGATAGATAGATAGATAGATAGATAGATAGATAGATAGATAGATAGATAGATAGATAGATAGATAGATAGTATCAGAGGTGGAAAGTAACAAATTACATTTACTCGTTACCAGGGGCGCCTTAAGATAACAGAGGCCCCTGGGATACTGTATTATGGTAGGCCCCGCTACCCCAGAAAACCTTATTGTTTTTTTGTTTTTTAAGCTTCCTGACAATTATTTATGTTAATTTTTTTTTTTTCTTGTTAATATGCCAGTTAACATTCACAACACTGTTCTGCGTAAAATGTGAATATAACTGAATATGCAAATTATTTTTTGCCACAAGGTGGCGATAAAGAACAGCAGAATATAGCCGTTACATAACACTATTACATACTTTATACGGAAGTAATCTGAGAAGAAAATGCCATCAAAACTTTCCTGGCTAAATTTTTAGTTTACATGTATAATTTAAACACCATAAATCCCACAAAATATTCATTATTCATAATCAGTTGAACAAAACAACAAGGACACATTGGCATAAATGTGAATTGTTTGGTGATTGCTAACTGCATTTTTATTTTGAAACAAACTGTGCTCACGTTTAATTAATTAAATCACAGCCGTATAAAGTTTAATGATCACATTTAAGCAATAGGAGGATTCCTATTTTTCCATCCCTGGATTTAAAATTGAGATTTTGAAGCAGCACCTTAATCTAAAACCTTCAACCGACACAGATTACATCCACGCAAGTTACTGAACTCACATTATATGATGTCACAGAAAGTTGTCCGGTCCTGTTCCTTTCACACAGCATTGTTGTTTCTGTTAATCTGCACGTTAACATAAAGATACTCTTGTGCTGGGCTACTTTCCTAGCGAATGCATTGATTGTGCATTCCGTACAGTACAGTATATCGGTGGAACACGTGGAATATACCAACTACACAAACTGTGTGGAGGGAACTGAAACTGAAACATTCACTATATATACAACTACAACCAGGGCGTCGCTGGAAATGAGTGTGTGAGTTTGTTTACAGAATGCTGTTGTCACTGCTGCAAACTCCCATATAAATAATTATTAGAAAAATAGAATTTCCCTGCAGCCAGTGGGCCCCCTTTCTAGTGTAGGCCCCTGGGCTTCAGCCTTTGAAGCCTGTGCATTAATGCGCCCCTGCTCGTTACTGTAATTGAGTAGCTTTTTTGTGTACTTCTACTTTTTAAAGTAATTTTTACAATCTGTCATTTTACTTTTAAGTATATTTAGTTTGAAGTATTGTAATTAGTTATATTTTAAAACATATTAATTACTGAGTGAAAATAAATTGCTCCATGAAAACTACTGCAGTAAATCATGGGCAGGACAAACAAACAAACAGAACAAACTGGCACTAAAACCACAAGAAAGACATCGACGGACAAGACAGGCGTTAATGGTGCAGACCTAGCTGAAAATGAAATCCCTTCGTAATCGGCTGAAGTTGAACTCGAAGGAAATTAGGTGAACCCCTGGTCATATTTATGCACTGTTATGCAGTGTAAACTGTGTTTTCCTAGGGAGACCAAACTAGCAGCTAATAAAATCTCGAAATCAACCCTTTGCAAGCAAGTAGAGGTAAGGTAAATACTTGCATTGTTGCATTGGCAATTAAAATGAAGCTTTGACAGTTTAGAAAAAGGTTTTGCACAAATTAGCCAAAAGGTGGTGCAGGTTGTGCGATATATATCGTCTGCGATAATATCGTAATTGTTATTTTAACGATTAGAAATGTGACATTATAAGTATTTTGCCAAAAACCAAACAAAACTCTCCTACAGAGCGTAGTGAAGTCTAGTAGATTAGACTGAGAGTGTGTTCTTTCACTGCGTGATTCAGTCTGTTAGAATGCATTTAGAATTATCACAAAATTAACAATATAGGGGCAGAAAATGTATATATTTATATCACTTCATATAGTAAATCAATATTAACTGATTGCCGTTTTTTTCTCCAAAAATCAAGAAGTTAATTAAGAGACTTGCATTTTATTAAGAGACATTGCGTTTGCAATGACAGTGTTTTGTTCCTGAATGAATCAACAGTTTAAATGATTTGGTTCAATTGCAATGACTGACTTATTAACAGTGACTTGCTGACACCTACTGGTGGTTTTAATTTCACATTTAAAGTATCTTTTCTTTTTTTTTTCTTTTTTCTAATTTCAAATGACTATTCAACATTTTATGTCTTATATATCAAAACATTATTTCTGCATTTGTAACTGCAGGTTAAATGCATTCATACCCTGTGTGTAAATACATCTACGCAGTGTTCGAACTATACCGTGGACTTTGGGGGTTCGTGCACTTGCAACGGACTTACAAACAGTAGTATACTAAGAGTACGCAGCTTGCGTAGTGCACCAAATCCCGGGGGGGGGCACCATCCCAGTTACTCAAAAAAAAAAAAAACACTCCTGACGCGCCATTCTCGCATCCGCACTCGTGACTGCTCGCTTCTCATGTTTGCGACTGAATGGAAATGATCAAATGGACAACAATTCCTGTGAAAAGACATCAGCAATCTGCTGCCGAGAGAAGAGTGCACCACTTTCCAGCACAGTCATTATAAACATTTTGGGCTGTTGACGTTAATAATGTGTTTTAATGTTTTTAATAATGTCCCCACCACCAACGCATCTAATATTCTCTCTGAGTTTGCATGTTCCCTTACGAAAATTAGCCATGGGGTTTAATACGAATAAACCCCAAAAATCATGGTTCTTGTAGCCATGGTAACCGCAAATTAATCATGGTTTTGTTCCTTCAAATAATACAAAGAAGTATTAAGATTATACTTTTTTGTGGTTATGAAAACAGACCTAAGCCAACAGTAGCCTTTCAAACAACTTAAAATGCATTAAACAATGAGGCTATAATGATTGGTTAATTAATAAGTATATGGTTTCATTGAATAACACTTTTAAAATACATCATGTAATACAAAATAAACAATTGATGTACATTAAATATGATTACAAATGCCTGCAAAGGGAGCCAAAGGCCTGATAATTCCTGCTGTTATAGGCTACTGTACAGGACGATCAGATCCTTGTTTAATATTGACCAAACATTTAATGCAAATATTAACTTAATCTTTCATTTTGGCCACCTTTTTGATATATATAGATGACATAGCCTCTATAATTTCTTCAACAAAAAACAGGTGGACATCACAACCCTTACAAAAATTAAACCATATTTTATCTTAGTAAAACTGCTTAATTTTATTTTGCTTGACTATAAAATCAATCAGACAGCTGTATTAATAAAATAATAGCCATCGGCAACTGTCTAATCCTAGAATTGTAATTTGTAAATAATACAATTTATTTATTTACTTTAAAATTTTATTAAAGTGCTATTTTGACTCCTATAGCAGGTGATTTTTATTTCACTTCAATAATATTTGAGGAAGGGGGGCACAACACTACAATCCTGCTTAGGGCACCTATTTGACCAGCAGCGGCCCTGCTTACAAAGATACATAACAGCACAGCTATACAAGTGTATGCACTACTTGCTTTTTACAAGCACTGTATAGGATAAATCGACACAAATTGATCGGTGGAACAACAAACAGCCATCCACAAATAGTCCATAATCCAAGCCTCAGGCTGTCTTTGAGTTCACATGAAAAACGATTAAAATTACTCATCAGGCTGCAGAAGAATACCATAATTCCTCCGTTCAATTAGGCCTAAGACATCGAGAGTCACGCAGACCTACATAACAACCCAGCCACAACACATAAGTGCGAATAACATGCCTTGCCTCAACACAGAATCGACCACAGAGGCCTGGGAATGTGTGAATCGGTCGTGTTATTAATGTCATCACTACACAATTTCTTCGTAAAAAACGAAATTAATTAAACTGCCTTGTGTTCTTTTTTTGTCATGGTGGCTTTATTCTAACTGTAGAATGGATTTCAATGACTTTGCGCGCAGATCAACAGCCTCCAACGTTTATATTTTTTTCTATGAATCTTTGAGTTAACATGTACAAAACATGAGTGGAATTTGCACCGCAGCGCCCCCACACCTTGATGCTCATGACAAGAACAGCATGTATAGTTATCTTTATTGAAGTGAATTAGGTTTAAATCGCCATTATGCATGAATTAATTATTTTGTTTTTGCAATTCTACACAGAATAATCCACGATGATCACATCACACAAAACTGAAATTGCACGTCAAAATAACACATTGTCAATATTTTTTGAGACCCCCAACATTTCACAAATCATGTTTTCAGGGGAGCCCATGTCTTATTAAGGCCATGTCTTAAATTTAAATGTAGCTAAAATAAATTGATTGCAATCACCTTAAAAAATTGAGTAAATTCAATGAATCATTTTTTCAGTGATCAGTCTAACTCTGTCAAACATTCAGTTCAGTTAATAGATGCTTTTTTCATACACTGTCCTAAAGTCATTAACAGCTAACAAAATATATGAATTGGCATCTGATCATTTGTCTTAACCCTCTACTGCATAGCGTTTCCGTAAGGCAATGAAAAAAAAATATTATGTCCATGTTAAGTGCATGTTTTTTAAATGATTGCAACCAATTCAAATGTTTGAAAAGTATCAAAAAACAGTCAAATTAGGTGTGGGAGTCACTATCAAGCACCATTTGAAGGTGGGACAGGACATCCTGTTCTGACACATGGTCACAAGAGCACATGGTGTGAGAAGAAGGCAATATTATTAGCTTTAGTAATCTTATTTAAAATGACATGAACTGTACATAACACATATATGTGTGTGTGTAGGAAGGTGTAGAGAAGACTTTTGTAAGGTTTTATGAACTGTTTTTTTATTTTGCATGTTCAGAAATTCAGTTGTTCTTTTTGTTGCCTCAGGGCAACGTTGCGTAATAAGGGGTAAGGACGCAGGGGTCCACAGCTCCCATGCAGGATTTCCCATTATGTGTGACAAAAAGGGAAGATGCAAGGTTCCTGGGTGCAAAGGAACACCCAAAGTGATGTGCAAAAAATGTAATGTGCACCTCTGTTTCACAGCAGAGAAGAAGCGCTTCTTGAAGTTTAACACGGAGTAAAATCTTATTCCGTGAAGCACATGATGTGACACGACACTACATTCGGGCTGGGAAACTTTGGTCCTGGAGGGCCATTGTCCTGCAGAGTTAGCTCCAACCCTAATCAAAAATATCAGAACAAGCTAATGATTGTATTTTAAGATCACTAGAAAGCTACAGGCAGGTGTGTTTGATTAGGGTTGGAGCTAAACTCTGCAGGACAGTGGCCCTCCAGGACCAGAGTTTCCCAGCCTCGCACCACAACAAAAACATATGTCTAAATCAAATTCATTATATCAATGTGTTTCAAGTGTTTTTCCCTTTTCACCTAATGATTTCTTGACAGATTTGGGATTTTGAATTGCTCTCTGAACATTGTCTTATGATATGGGAATGGAGAATTTTCTCTGTAATTCTGTACCATTGTTGCACAACGTTGCCCTGAGGCAACAAAATAATATTTTGGGATGGGGGGTCAGGGGTGGTCAAAAAATGTTTTATCAATAAAATGTTCCCAAATATATCATAAATATGATGTGGAATCTTTTTTTATCAAGTACCATCAAAATTCATGCAGTGGAGTTTTGCTTCTAAACAATGACGGTGTTTCGTTCCTGAATGAATCAACTGTTTAAATGATTCGGTTCACCTACTGGCGGTATTATTTCACATTTAAAGTATCTTTTCTTTTTTATAATTTCAAATGAGTATTCAGCATTATGTCTTATATATCAAAACATTATTTCTGAATTTATAACTGCAGTTAAATGCATTCTGTGCAGTGTGGTAAATACATCTACGCCACTTCAGATGAAGCTTCTGTGTTTCCTCTGCATTGCGAAGATGAATTTTGTTGATAGTGAGTTAATTTGCCTGGTAACAGCCCAGATGTCCTATTTTTCTAAATAACAGATTCCTTTAATTAAAAACAACTAGTTTGCGATTTATAGGCCTATCCCAACCTCAGTTCCTGGAGGGCCGCAGCTCTGCAGAGTTTAGTTCTAACCCTGCTCCAACACACATACCATGTAGTTTTCAAATAAGCCTAAATGATTAGATTAGCTGGATCAGATGTGTTTAATTAGGGTTATGTCTAAATTGTGCAGGGCTGTGACCCTCCAGGAACTGTGTTTGACACCCTTGGTAAGTAAGATTTCATTAATGTAATGGTACTTTTACTTGAGTAGAATATTTTTGTATCTTTCCACCTCTGGATAGTATTAGCTATCACAAGTCATAACCTATGATCATCTTTCACTAACAATATAAATTTAAACATTGTTGAACCGAAGCCTTTCACTCATACTTACACAATGTATTCATTCGTTTCCCTGATGTCACTTCCTCTTCCACAGAGACGGACGGTGTCTCTTGTGTTTCTTGTGAAAAAACATAGATTGTTGACACACTATCATTTTTTTCAATTGTTCATAACGCTTGACACATTTATTAAAATATTGATTTGGATATTACACAACAAATCATATTGATAACATCTGGATAACATTAACCTTTAGTTAAACCTATTGCATTAAACTCTAGTTAATGTTATCACACAGGATTAAAACCTACTCGCTTTGCTCACATATGTAATAAGAATCTCCCCAAATCTTTGTTAATTCTTTGGGTTTATTTCCCCCACTTTCTTACACTTGTGGTGTTCCCTGTTACAAATGACCAGCCTATACAAACAATTGCTTATAATTATTCTTATGATGGTATATTATTTTACTAAATGCTGGATTCATTTTTTTAATTAAAATTAAATACAAATAAAAAAAATGTATTTGTTTCTCCGTTTCTGGATTAACATCCCGTGGTAGCTAGGAATTACACAAGCTTCAGTCTGGATCCAACCCTTAAATGATCTGAGATGACCGAACACCTGAGAAGAGATGATGACAACCCTTCGGAGGACCTCAGAGGAAGCCAACCATCAGCGATTATACTGAATTAACCAAAAGTTAATTATATTGAGTTTCTACAATATAAATCTATTTTAGAAACTTAATTTCCTGTGAAGTTGCTTTGCAATGATTGTATCGTAAAAAGCGCTACACAAATAATCTTGAATTGAATTGAATTTAATCAACTACTTTGTTGACATAAAGTTTGTTTGAGTGAAGTTGTGCAGAATTTTTCACTCAAAATCTGCAAATGCATAAGCTAAGATCAAGAAATTCCAAAAAGAAATACAAACCCTGTGCTAATTGAAAGAAAACTCATTTAAATTTAGATTTAAATAAGAGATTTAAAAGCAATGTGTAGTAGGCAAGTCTTATGTAATTGGGATTTTCAGCTCAGCACAATGGTAAAAACACTACTCGTATTCACTCAATATTCTTAACAATAAAGATACTTTATATGGTTCCACGAAGAACGTTTAACACACATGAAACCTTTTCATTACACAAAATGTTCTTTATATTATTAAAATGTTCTTCACACTAAGAAACTGAAAGGTTCTTTGGGAAACCCAGAATGGTCCTTCTATGGAATCTCTGTGACAAAAATAAAACCGCTTTTGAACCTTTATTTTTAAGAGTGAAGGTTAACATTAAAACCTTTCTATTGAACAAATATATCTTACCTTTCACTGTTATAGAAACTGTATTCTTCACATAGGTGTACTTGTCCAAATCTTTAATCTCAATCCGGAACATGAATGGTCCAGTGTCACTGCTGCTCAGAGAGCTGATTTTCAAAGAACAGTCATTTTTGCTTAAAATCACCAACGAGGCTAGTGCGACCTTTGAATGAGGCGATGATTTTTGAGGTGTCTTTATCGTATACTGTTGATTTATCATTTACTTTGTACCAAATCCCTGTGAATGTCTGTGTATGTTTTTCCATTAGCAGGGTATCTGAACGTACAGGGAATCACCACACATGATCCAGACAAACCCACCACTGATTCATTCACTACAGCGCTCCATCCATCAGCATTCGCTGGTGACACTGAAAGAAGAACGAATCAAAATTATTTTATATTTTTTTAAGTGACCAAATAAAATATTTGGTCTAATGCTACTAATGTGTCCATAATTAAACATTTTCTAACTTGTGTGTGTGTGTGTGTGTGTGTGTGTGTGTGTGTGTGTGTGTGTGTGTGTGTGTGTGTGTGTGTGTGTGTGTGTGTGTGTGTGTGTGTGTGTGTGTGTGTGTGTGTGTGTGTTTTCGTATGGGTCTAAATTCTAAACCAAGACACTCATCTCAGTTCACCTAATGGTTTCTTCACCACAGATGAATGGAAGTACAATGCAATTTATTTGTGTGAGGAATGACTCATTTTACTGTATTTTTTATACTGCATGGCCTAAGATCTGATACAATTATTGAAAATAAAAATTATTGTATTTAACTCACTAAAATGTACAACCTAATTTACAACTTTGAACAGCTGTCATACAAAGATTTCCAACATACAAAGAACATTTCTTGTTTCATTTTACCAACCTCTGAGCCAGAGAAAGAGTGACAATAAACAGCTCCAGAAAACCATCTCTGCATCAAAATTCAGCACCTGGGAATAAATGTTTCAATCATTTACTTGCACTTTATTTGCTACTGCAATTACTAAGTATTGTTTCAGAATGCCATTGTTTTAACACGGTTTAATTTCTCACTGTTTAGAGATCACAGTGCAGTAAGTGCAGTACATCAGTAATTTATTAAGGGATTTGAAAAGTAACTCTGTAGATACAATTTAAATATTGTCACTTACTGTTGTGTCCTCAAACAGTGTCCGAGTTCATCAGAAGACTGGTACTCTGAATATTTGAGAGCTTCCTTCCCCTTATATCTTGCTGAATGTGATGCTTGTGCTCATTTGTTCACTTCCTATTTCAAAGGCGTCTGAAAGACTGGCTGTACGCATTTAGCATAAAAGTGTCCTGAAGGGTTAAATCAATTATATATTAATATAATAAAATAAAATATATATTGAAAATGTAGTATCCAATTAAACATAGCTTCACATATTGTATAAATAAAAATATAACTTTAAATCAAATCAAAATAACGCTGGTTCAGTGCTTTCTTGCTTTTGAAGCAAAAATGTAAACACTGTCCACTTAAGCCTTTAGAACTTCTCATAAACTAAGTGTGGCCTAATGGACTAACTGACAACAAGGTCAGGCAAACAGTCTGAAGTCGTTCATAGATCGACTACGCCACCTAGGGCCTATTACCCCAGGAACTTAGATAACATTTTCTCTAAAGGTCACACTGGTTTGTTATTGGACAAAGAAGTGGTCAGAGACGTGAGCTCCCCATAAAAGCACTTTTATTCAATCAAATAAAATCAGAAGACACTCTAGTAAAACACCCGTTCCCTCAATAAAGCATCCTACACCCAGAGGCGGACTTAACCAATAAGCGAGGTAAGCGGCAACATAGGGCCCCGGGGAATCGGGGGCCCCATCTGATATTGGCGAAACACATTTGCAGCGTTGAGCATGTAGCCGTTCAGAGACATATCCGCTGATTTCTTGAACGCAGTGACCAGAAGTGTTTAAGTTAGAAAACACTTACCGATAAAAATGCCGAGTTTTTGTCAAGTGCTGAGTTCTGCAAGGTCGGGACGGGAATCATCTCATTATAACAAAGTGTGAATACGATGTAAATAAGAGATTCATTATGCAGTGTAGTGCTTATTAATGGAACATCGGGAGATCGCAATGAATCGAAGTGAGTGACATGACATCTATAGTGATTATGAGGGAGCGCTCTTGCGCGCATTCTAGGCTGTCTGGCTGTCTTAGAACAGAGATATTCACCTCAGTAAAGAAAGTATTCCGTTTCAAGTCACAATTTTATTTATCTTGAAGTTTCAAAGTGACTCTCTTGTGTGCTTCTCCAAGGCGCACCGGCGCGAACTGCCGTGTACTCGTATAAATGCACGAATGCAATGACTGAAGATTTTCCCTTAATAATAGGTTTAATTTTCGATTTGTTTCTCGGCAAACCCTACAGTATGCCTTCCCATAGCGCCCTTTAGAGGACGCAGCGTCTCGTTCCCTATTCTCAGGGAATCATGGTTACATGCGTAACCGGAGACGTTTTGTTATTGGTCTTTCCAACTGACACGTTTTTGTCTGAACTCAAGCACGTCGAACAAAACCAGAAGCATCTGGTACAGTCTTGAGAATTCTTCCCATAGTCCAAGAATTCCTTGGAGCAGAATTATTTACAATGAGAACAATGTCTCCAGGAACCACATTTATTTTCAGTTTCTGCCACTTTTGTTGTTCCAGCAGTAGCGGCAGGTATTCAATTGTTCTTCTAGACCAGAAGAGGTCTGCCATATATTAAATATGTCTCCATCTCCTACATGAATAACTGTCCTTTTTCACAAACACTCTGGGTGGTATGATTGGTTGTTTTTTCATGAGCAAAAGATGATTCGGAGACAAAGGCTCCAAGTCGTTTGGGTCATCCAATGTTTTAGTAATCGGTCGGTCCTTCATAATGGCTTCAACTTCACATAAAATGGTATAAAGCCCTTCATCGTCTAATACCTGTTGATTCAACACTGAGTTCATAACCTTTCGAACCGTGCAAATTTGTATTTTGGACTGATTTAAATAAGTTTAAATGTTGTATTGACAATACATTTGATTGAATCTGAATATCAGAATTTTCATAAATCATAATATTAACAAAATTAACTATAAAATATATTAAAAATGTGACTGTAACACAAGCAACCACAAATAGTCAAAAAATAATATGAACATTTAAAATAGTAACCATGTTACTAAATTTCTGTCTATGTTCTCTAAACACTTTAAATTAACTGTATTTGTGTCCATATTTTAAAACTAGATTCTGCATCTACATTTTGCTCCTCTATACTCCTCATTCCACAGATTGAACTGAATGCCTCGACATCCTTTCTATTCTCTCTTTCCTTTCTTCCATCTCTGACTGGAATTTCCTGACTGCAGGCTAATTTACTCTGTTTTCTAAAAGAGTAAATTATTCATGTAAACTTTAAAATAACCAGTGAATATCAATTTATTTAATGAATTTGTGTAATTCCCACTGGCCCACTTTATCTAACAATATTGAAACACCTTGCAAGAAAATTTACAGATTTTTAACCTGTGAAGGTTTAACCTGTAACAATTTTTTGTAACAACCTGTAACAATTTTTTTAACCTGTAACAATTTTTATTTGCATTTTATTCCTTGTTAACTGTGAAAACAAAAACAGCAGGAACTGCCCCAATAATATTTGCTTCCATTTAGTGAGCAACCTTATAATTTAGAAATTGAAATCTTATGTCAAAGGTTTTCTACCTTTCACCATGACACTGCCCTCTTTTGAGGTGTGGGCCACACCCACCAGTGTCATATTGCATCAACCAAATCCATTTTATAACTTAGAGCAGTGGTTTTCAAACCTGTTCTGCAAGACCCCTTCCCTGCACATTTTGTATGTCTTGCTTATCAGACACACCTGATTCAACTCATCAGCTCATTTGTAGAGACTGCAAGACCTGAGTTGGGTGTGTCAGACAAGGGGACATACAAAACGTGCATGGCAGGGTGCTTGCAGGACAGGTTTGAAAACCACTGATTTAAAGAAACAGTGTCCCTTTAATTAAGAACCATTTTTATGCTCTGAAAGTGCAAACCCATTGAGCACAGAACAATCAAACTTAAATGGCCCACTTTACCTGAATTCACCCTACATATATCTATACAGTATACAGTACCTTTGACCTGCTAATTACCATGTAATTAGTCGTAATTAGGGCGGACTTAGTGATTTGGGGCCCTAAGCAAATTCCAGGTATGGGGCCCCACACAAGAACTATGTGTACTTTTATGCTTAACCCGTATTTTGCTCGCTCGCTCTGGTTTATAGTTTATGTATCCCCTCACAACCAGACATCCGCAATCGACAAGACATTGTGCCCAGGGGCTTTTGAATTCTTATTCTGGGCCTGGATGTCACTCATTTCGATTCATTGCGATCTCACAATGTTCCGTTAAGAAGCACTACACTGCACAATTAATCTCTTATTTACATCGTATCCACATTTTGTTATAATGAGATGATTCCCGACCCGACCTTGCAGAACTCAGCACTTGACAAAAACACTTCTGGTCACTGCGTTCAAGAAATCAGCGGATATGTCTGTGAACGGCTACATTGATCAACACTGCAAATGTGTTTCGCCAATAATTCCCCGGGCCCTATGTGGCCGCTTACCTCGCTTATTGGTTAAGTCCGCCCCTGGGTACAGTTAGCTGCGTACTTCCCAATCGATATACCAGTCCGTCAAATCAATGCGAGGATGCCACATCACATTTCACATAGTTCAAATTTATTAGTCTGTGTAGATACAGCCCTTATGCACTATATTTTCTAATTTTAGAATGTTCTTATCTAAAATAAACGCCTGTGAATCGAGAGAATAATGGAATCGGGGAAAGGCGGATCCAAACTCCGGTCAGTCACGCCAAAAGCAACAGAATTTAAGTCTGCCAGGACATTATCTAGCAATGACAGGCTTTCCGGTAACCCTAAAAGACAACACAATGAAGTGAAATAGATTCAAAATACAGATGAAACACCTGTATATAAAATAACATACCTATGGAAAAGTGTAATAAACGTTCAGTATAATAAAGTTAAGTTTTTATTTAATACTTTTTCAGCATCTTTCACTGTATAGGAATGCAGAAATAGGAATATAGGAATGATTTTCTTTTTTTAAACATTATTTTAATTCTTATCGTGTATGCTGTAGCCTATTATTCTTATTATAGACTACAATATAAGAGAAATAGAAAAAAAGTCAGTATATTTGCCCCCCACACATTATTTATGCATTTACAATTCTAAAATGAAACACTTCCTAAAAAGCATAATGTGAGAAAATCCTTTGTTTTCATTTTCATTTGTATCTTTCTGTCATAAAACAATGTTGAACAGGTGGACAGGATGGAGAAATGATGTGATCTTGACCCATCAGGCATTTCCATGCATAAAATCAGCACCAGAATCATAACCCCTAAAGGAAAATGTAAAGAGAAACCAAGGTCAGTAATATTTTAGCTTTTTTTCAGATATTTGAAGCATATTTATGCAAGTTTTCTATGCTGTAAGAAAGCAAATGTAGTGATGAAAATACTCACACGGTATGATTTTGGCTCACTGAGGTGCACAGGGAAAAACAAGAATGTATACTTTTAATAAATATTTGCATTTGCATAGACCTTTGTATGATTTTATTTAAAACATTTATTTATTTATTTAGTCATTTAGCAGACGCTTTTATCCAAAGCGACTTACAAATGAGGACATTAAAGAAGCAATCAAAACCAACAAAAGAGCAACAACATGCAAGTGCTATTACAAGTCCTGGTTAGCCTAACGCAGTACACGTAGCAAGGTTTTCTTTCTTTTTTTTTTGAAAACGAGTATGTAAAATATAGACAAATGAAACTTAGTGTTAGTTTTACAAGAAAAGCTAGCAGTTAGAGAAAAAATATGCAATTGATAGAAGGTCAAATGTTTGTGTTTTTTAAAATAAAAAGAAGACAGATTAGATAAAATAAAATTAGAATAGAGAGTGCTAGAGTTAGAGGGTCAAATAAAGATGGAAGAGATGTGTTTTTAGCCGTTTCTTGAAGATGGGTAAGGATTCAGCTGCTCGGATTGAGTTGGGCAGGTCATTCAACCAGATGGGAACAGTAATGAAAAAGTCTGTGAAAGTGATTTTGTGCCTCTTTGGGATGGTACAGTAATGCGCGTTCCTTGAGCAACGCACGCAGTTTCTAGAGGGCATATAAGTCTGAAGTAATGAATTTAGGTAAAGGGGTGCAGAGCCAGAGGTGGTTCTGTAGGCAAACATTAATGCCTTGAATTTAATGCGAGCAGCTATTGGTAGTCAGTGCAAATTGATGAACAGAGGTAAAACATATGCCAAACAGCAAAATAAAAGAACAAATACAGTGCTTCTGAATTACAAAAAATTATACTATTTGTTTTTCCATTGCAACAAACAATATTAGAACCAAGGTCAGGAATCTTAAAGTGGCACGGTGACTTTTACTATGACACACTGCAGTCAATACTATTATTTTGCTGTGTAACATGAGTACAACAGAGTACAGCAGTGAACTATGCATTCATTCATACAAATGCATCATTCATACAAACAATGAATTTAGACTTTGAGGGACTCATATGTCATTCAAATGCACTACTGTACCTCTTTGGTGACGGCATATGAGGTTTGGAGAAAGGCTTGTTTTCTGTCACCACACATGTGTTGTTTGCCCTGTGAAGAGAGAAAGTTCATCATTGATGCAACTTTAGGAAATGTATATTTATTTAAAATTTCTGAAATATTAAATTACTCATACTACTTACATTTTTCATATATGTTTAATATGCAACGACAAGTAAGCCATTTGTTGGAAGAGTATCATTATAATATTTTATATAAATGTAAGAAAGCATTTATCTTAAAGAAATCTTATTTTTACTAGTATAATTCAAGAATAAAGTACTGACTTGTATTCTGCTCTCAGATTTGCATTGGTTCTGGGTGACTGGTGTCTACAACAAAAACAGAAAATCAGTGGATTTTTTATTCTATTTTTGTATTTAATAACGAAACACATAACACAAAATGAACACAAAAGGTTGAATACTGCTTACCTAGAAAATCGGCTCCAGATGCTCCGTCTGTTAACAGAGTTAACATTTAAATAGTAATGTAATGTTTAAAAAGTAAGATTAATTTTTAGAACAATATTTGTAATCATATTTTCAACCTGCCTTTGTCCAGACTTTGGCGGTCTTTCAGGAGCATTTCCAGTGTACCTGTAGATGACAGTATTTTGTGGATTGGAAACAAGGACCAACACTTCATTTGGTTTGACCAAAACAACAATTAATAATTTTATTTATTTGTTTTTTACTTGCCCGATGTCACTTCTGTTTCCTCTGTTAGTCCAAGCTGCTCTTCCTTCAGGCATACTAAAACGACTGGTGGAGAAATTTTACATTTAGTCTCAAGACCAAATACAAAGATAAGTTTAGTAAAGAAAACTACCACCTTGAGAATCTGTTCCAAAATGATCTCCTACATCGGGGAATAGGGTTAAAATTGCTATTTGATAATGGAAGTTTTTAACACGAATTAATGAGTGAAAACTGATGAAGTAATGTGTCATACATACCTCTGTTCAGATTGTGTATGTAACCCTTGCATATCACGACGAGGCTGTCTAAAATCAATAATAAGAATGTAAACTGAGACATTGTCAATGTTGAGTGACAAAAGCAGATAAACATTGGCAAAATCATTGCAAGTGAATTTAACTGAACTTTGTTTCATCAAAGTTTCATGATTTTAGGCCAAACCTTTTAGAAACTTTTATTAAGATAAAAAGCAATTTTTCAGATTTCTTGACCAGTTGGTGGCGCTGTGTCCATACTGCTCCAGTATTCACAGGATGAAGGCAACATTCAGGAAATTTAGTTTAATACCTTAAAGCATTTCTAAGATACAATCTCACTTTCTGTTTGGCATACAGTTTGACATACAGACCTCAAAAGTTAACACAAAAAATCTAAAGGATGAGAATAAGCCATACAAACTTACCTGTGCCGTCTCTTGCATATTAAGACTCCAGTAAGCACGCAAATGAGGATGAACACTAGTGTGGGAGCTATGGCATAAAGTCCGACAGTCTCCCATTTAAGCCTTTGCACTCCTATTATAATATTATTTTAACAGGATTAATAGTCATATTTTATATGGTTTCTATTTTAGTAGTCATATTAAAACACATACCAATGCAAAAGTCCATCTCATTAACATCAGTCTGTACTTACTTCTAATACTGAGGAAGGCAGTATTGTCCTGTGTTTTACCACCCCAAAAGTTAGCAGTGCAGATAATTTCATCTTTCTCTTCATATCCAGTTGGAATAAAGGTCACAGCGGAGACTGTTTCCCAGACGCCTCCACCCATGTGATTGTGGCTGATAGTTTCTCGTGCTGTTGGGACACTCCAGGTGATTTCAGGAGGGTGAGTGGAGCATGTGTGGTTGACTGAGCATTTGACAGAGACGCGTGTCCCGGGCTCGATGTCTTCAGGGAGGGATGACATCACAGGTTTTCCGGGTGCTTTTTAACATCAAGACATTAAATTAGTTTTAGGATGAAGTACATATTGAAAAGTATGTGAACCCAAGTGATTATATGTAGTTATATTTCCTCACCCCGCATTATAATGAACACACAGCTGTTGTTGAAGCTGTATTTCTCATTTTCTCTTTCTGCTCGAAGCAGAACGGCCCATTGTCATGAGTTTGGACATTATCCATCTCCACAGTGCAGTTCTGCTCATCTGGGTTTCCGAGGAGCCTTGTGCGGCCTTTGAAGTTGTCTAAGACATCGACTGGGTCAGTGTGAAACATGTAGCCACCTCTTTTGGTGACCCAAAGAACCCGAAGTCGAGTGACATATTCCTCTTCCATCTTGAAACTGCATGGTATTACCACACATGATTGAGGCAATGCAGTGATCTTGGGTATCACATCTGCCACGTATTGGAAATAGGCTAAATTGATATAAAATTAATCATTATCATTACAGAACTTAACATTTCATTGCCAAAAGGCATATGAGTGCAGTGCAATAAAGCATATATGAGAGCAGCTACAGAAAGGAAAACATACTTTCATTCAGGATTTGATCCGCTGGTTTATGATATTCTGCAAGAGAATTGGTATAAAGCAATTATGGTTGGTTTTGGCTTTAGTGAAGTGTGCATTTAAGCCTTAGGCTAGAAAAATACTTGAAACTATGTGACTGCAAAAATACACAAATGCTCTTTTGCATAACTTGTTCTCAATTCAGTAAACAAATGCATGCATGAAACATTCACCACAATTTAGTACGGATACATTACAACAAGGCATAATTTCAATGGTGAATATTCACCAAAGAGAGATTTTCTAATTAGTTATAAGGTTGACAAAAAACAAGAACAGATAAAATACAGCTATAATAAGTAGACATAAATTACACACCCGATGCAAACAAGTTACTCACCTTGTACACGCAAAACAACATAAGTTTCAATGTTTCCTCCGGAAAATGTTGCAGTGCATATCAGTCTCTTCGCATGGTCTTCTTTTGCACCCAGAAAGGTTATGTTGGAAAATGCAATCTGAAACTGATCTAAACCAGAATGCTTTTTGTTCCACGCTGAGACCTGCATGTTCTCATAGTTCCATGTGATGGTTGGATTCTCTTTCATGCAGGAATGGTAGACGCTACAAGTGAAGTTCTGTGCGACACCCTCTGTGACATCTGCCAGTTCAGGCGTAATCGATATGTTATAATGAACACCTGAAATTGAAATTAAATATTGTAATAAGTTCCACTGTGATATTGAAACTGAACTTACTGCATACCATATTTGTTTACTCACATTTAGAACTTTTGACCTCTGTAGCTGTTACTGTTATGTCACCATAATGTGTTACTGAACACACGATAGTCGAGCTTTCTCCCTTTACGACACCTGTGCGTGTCAGAGTGGTTTTCCACAAGCCGTCTTTAACAGACTCATCCTTTATTTCATCAGATCCTTCTATACCGTTCAGAGTGATGGTTGGTTTGCTGTATGGACACGTGTGGAAAGCTGAACATGCTACAATGATGGTATCACCTGTTCTTTCACCTCCATAAACACTGATGCTGGGCTGCTGTGGAGTCGCTTTAATTGACAGAAACATTAGAATTAGTACATTATATAATATTTAAAAAATTTACTGGCCCCAAAATGATTCGGACGAAGCTTATCTGAGCCATTTTTTAAATGTTTTTTAACCATACCACTTGTTTTAATATTTTGATATACAATGCTAGATATGGATGTTATTTTAAATGTTATTTAAACAAATAAATTGGTCAGAAAGATTATATTTGGGAGTATTTAGTACTATTGTTACTGGCTGCACAATAAACTACTACAGATGGACAATTATAGACATTACAAATTAACAATATTAGTCCAAAAACATTTACATACCATCAACAAGAACTGTAGAGGTAGCATCATCAGTTTCATAGTTTTTCCACACAATATTTTCAGGGTCAATCCTTGTGTATAATTTCTCTCCATTGTGAGACAATTCCAGGTTTTTGATCAGCAGACTGCAATCCCATTCTGATTTCCCATATAAATCAGTGTTTCCTCGGAACTTCTCATTGACATCGTTTGGATGCAAAGTATCATAAACTAAAGGTAAACCTTTAGAGTCCTGCCGATACCACACAAAGCTACGTGGGTTTTTGGGTGGGTTTAATTCATATCTGAAAGAACATGGTATGACCAAACAGGAGCCTTTGAGGCCGTGAATGTCTTTCGGCATGCTCACTTCCCATCCCAAAGCATCATACAGCAGAACACCTGTGGAACAATAGTTGTAGAACATTTAATGGCCGAGTGATAGAAAACAAAGCTTTATATTTTCTGCTTTCAATTAAACTAATAAAAAATATATTAAACATCAGGTTTTTAGCTTGTATAAACATACTATTATGCAAAATAATTGCTGTTTTGTCTACCACAGCATTACATACATTAAAACAAGGCACATTTTTAATGGTAAATATGTTTAAATCAATAGGAGTTTTCAAATTTCTTCAAGTATAAAGTTTACAAAAAATAAATAAAAATAAACTAGACAGGATACCTAATGAGACCAAGAGAGATCACGCATATCAAACATGATGCTAACAAATTACCCACGTTGTACATGTAAAATAACAGAAGTTGTAATGTCTCCTCCAGAAAATTTGGCTGTGCATATCAACTTCTTCCCATGATCTTCTTTTGCCGCCTGAAAGGTAATGTTGGAATAGCTGATCCAATTCAAACCCGAACGTTTTTTTTCCTTTGGTGTGACCGGCATGTTCTTATAGTTCCATGTGATGGTTGGCTCTTTCTGGCAGGAATGGTGGACGCTACAAACAAAGTTCTTTGCGATGCCCACTGTAACGTCTGCCGATTCAGGCTCCATCATTATTTTTTGATGAACACCTGAAATTGAATTGAAATCTTGTAATAGGTTTCACTGTGACATTTAAAGTGAACTTACAGCTAATATCACACAAAGCATTCATATTTGTGTTTACTCACATTCTGCTCTTTTGTCCTTCGTAGCTGTCACTGTTATTCCACCATAATGTGTTACTGAACACTTAATACTCAAGCTTTCTGTCTTTACGACATCTGTGCGTGTCAGAGTGATTTTCCACAGGCCGTCTTTAATAGACTCATCCCTGATTTGATCAGATCCTTCTATACCATTCAGAGTGATGGTTGGTTTGCTGTATGGACACGTGTGGAAAGTTGAACATGTTACTGTGATGGTGTCACCCGTCCTTCACCTCCATAAATACTGATGCTGGGCTGCTGTGGACTTGCTATAATGGACAGACACATAATCATTTTGTACATAATATGCTTTTTAAAAGTATTTACGTATTTGAACATTTAGAAATATTTGAATTTCACTGCATTAGATACAAAATTAACAGGCATCTGCAAACAAATTATGTTTTTCATAACTAACTTCACTTTTCTTTTTTTCTAAATATTTTTTCAATCATCTGGTCTCAAGTCCAATTTTCATAATTGTTTGAAGTCAGTTCCTTGTGTCACAGCAGAATAATAACCATACTTCATGTATTTCATTTTAACATAAAAATGGTTCACAAAATTTGAGAGCCAGAAAGTATTTAAGTATTTATAGCTTTATTACCTAAACGTTCCATTTCATTAAATGTTTTAACTGAAACGTGTGTATTTTTAATTGTCTAGTGCACACACATTCTTTTTTGGGGCAAATTGTCTTGCCTGGTTAGAAGAAAGTCAGTTTAGGAGAAGTGTTTGATTATGTCTATTGTTACCGACCACACAATATTTCACCACGTTTAGACAATCAAAGATACAAAGATTACAGTGGTATACAGAATATTATTCCTGTGTTCATACCATCGACAATTATTGTAGAGGTGACATCATAAAATGCGTAGGTGCGCCATCCAACATTTTCAGGGTCAATCCATGTGTATATTTTCTCTCCATGATGGGACAAATTCCAGGTTTTTGATCAACAAACTGCATTCCCTGCTTGATGGTTCACCATATAAATTGGTTTTCCATCTGAACTTCCCAATAACATCATTTGGATACCATGGATCGTAAACTAAAGGATAACCTCTAGAGACCCACTGATACCACACAACTCTACTTGGGTTTTCAGGTGGGTATGATGTGTAGTAGAAAGAACATGGTATGACCAAACAGGAACCTTTGAGACCGCGAATTTGCTTTGGCATTGTCACATACCACGCCAAAGTATCAAACAACAGAACACCTATGAGACAAAAGTTGGAGAAAATTAAGTGGTAGTTGTTTTCAATTAACATATGTTTTATTCAATCACAGAAGTAATTGAAAATCGATGTAAATAATATAAATAATAAATGTGAAACAAGTAATCATAGTTTAACCCTCTGGTTGTGTTCGGGTCAAATTGACCCGAAAAAGATTTTATTTTTCCCGAAAATACTAGTTAACGTTATCGCATTGGACTCAAACTTACTGACTTTGTTCACATAGGGTATAAGTACTTCTCATTAATTAATAAAAAAAAAATCGTAATTTTTTGTGGGTTTTATTTCACCTAGTAACACTTGTGGTGTTCCTGGTCAAAAATGACCGGACTCCAAACAACTGCTTATAAATCTGTCATTATGCTATATTATCCCTAAATATTGGATTCATTCTTTTTGTCAACTTGTTTTCTTTCATTTAGGACTGGTTTTGTGTTTCTATTTGCATCTGGTTATTCGTAGGCCTCATTTATCTGAGAGTAGGTACCTCGTTTTTTGAGTGAAAAAATCTTTTTTTATGAATAATTTTCACAATATGAGATAAAAAATTATTAAAATTTGCACTGTTTATCACACTAGTGTGCAAGAAGACAAGTTGACAAAAAGATTGAATCCAATATTTGGTGATAATATAGCATAATGACAGATTTATAAGAAATTGATCGGAGTCCGGTCATTTTTGACCGGGAACACCACAAGTGTGACTTTTTGCAATTTTGTACAAAATAAAAGCATTTAAAAGCAAACCTACAGATTAAACATTAAAGTACACTAGTGTGAGAAACAGTGCCAAGTTTCATAATTTTTTTATCTCATTGTTGAAAATTAATCATAAAAAATGCTTTTTTTCACTCAAAAAATGAGGTGCCTACTTTCGGATAAATGAGGCTAAAGATTAATCAGATGCAAATAGAAACACAAAACCAGTCCTAAATGAAAGAAAACAAGTGGACAAAAAGATTGAATCCAATATTTAGTGATAATATAGCATAATGACAGATTTATAAGCAGTTGTTTGGAGTCCGGTCATTTTTGACCGGGAACACCACAAGTGTGACAGGAGTCCGAACACAACCAGAGGGTTAAATAAATATAAATATCTTGTCTCTCATCAACACATTAATCCAAAAATGAAAGAGTATATCTAGGTAATGCACTATGCTTTTGCTTTGCCTTTCACCCTGCAGCTCCTCAAGAATGCTTGTAAAAATACACTCTAAAAATACATGACCTGAAATTCAGCCATATATTTTATGGTGTGTAACCATTAGATCCAGTAAAATTAACAAGAAGCAGCACAAGAAAAGAAAACAACTCATAAAGACACTAAATGACCTGACCTAACAAACCTGCAGAATTCAGATAATTAAAGGAAAGAAAATAAAGAGTGATAGATTTTAATGCTGTACACCCTTATTAAACGCACCAAATGTATGAAGGAGAGAAACAGAAAACAGATCCAATACCTTGTAAGAGCAAACGAACTAGCAGAGTTCCCACCATGTTCCCAGGTTTGCCCTTAAGTGAAATAAAAAATAACTATCGTTTTATGTGTGCAATAATAATAATAATAACATTTTAAAATGAAGTAAATACAATGCACACCCAAAATATCTATTTTCAATTTTTTTAATCAAGTTGACCATCAAATCAGTAAAACAGGGGGTTAAAACTTATGACTTGAAAGTTTAAGTTGTCCGTTAAATTAAATTCTAAATTATCAAATATTTGTCATGTTAAATCAGATACAATATACCATTATCTTTTTTCATTCTTACCTTCTTAATCCAATTTCAGGTCGGTTGGATGAGAAAAGCCTACACCATGTACTTTAAAATGCAAGAATCTAAGAGCAAAAGACAAAAAAGCTGTTTGGTTTTGCAAAATATTCTATAAGAGGAAGTGTGAGCTATAACCACACCACACACTTAATAAAACATAGAGGAGTAAAAGAGATGGAAGGATGTGTCATTTTCTTCCAAATAAGTCTGTTTTTCAGTCTCTAGCCCACCCCACTTCCATTTGAACTAATGTTTAATAATTTTGTTTTGAAATAACTTGAAAATTATGTACTCAATAGAGCATGGCAAACCCTATGCAAATGTTAAAAAGAAGAAGAAGAGCTGATTTGTTTGACTTGGTGGTTGCTGAAGTATCCTAAAATTACACCTCTAAAACACATTCTGATTTCTTTTAGCATTTAGAAAGTTTTGATTTAAGTTTCAAGGGTATCAGATAAATTTAACTGCATTCTGCATTCTGCATTCTTAAAAAGTGCATAAGGAAAAAACATTTGCAGCCACCTGCAAGACAAATGCAAAATTACACTAATATTATATTTACATTCATTTAAATCAATAATTATAATAAATGAAACATTTAATTAGTGATTTAAAATAAAACATGAAGTAATTAAGTTTATTTATTAATAACAAAGTACACCAATAATTTGTGCTAAGATTCATAGTTGTCAGAAAATTGGTTATCTGAGAGTTGCTTTTGTAAATCAGATTCATTGTGATTTTAAAAAGCAGTAAAAAGCCAGCAAATTATTTTACACACTAATGTCCATAATTTTAGAAGATATGTGCCACTGTGGATCGCTTGACAGTGAACATTAATGCAATATGCAGAATTTTCAAAAACAAAAAAATAGACTCCAAAGCCCCTCTCAATCTTTATTTGTGATTCACTAGAAGTGTGTGGTGTTAAAAGCAGAACTGCCCTCTGCCTGTACTGTTCTTATTTGCTTCTTGTTTTGCTCTTGGGACTTTTCTAGGCTGCAACTTTTGGCCCAAGTCAATAACTATGTCTACGTGGAAAGATGAAACTTCATAAGGAAGTATTTTTTTATTTTAATTCAAGCAGCTATGCCAAGTTCTCCTGTCTCGACACAAAAATAGTTCACTATGTCGACTTATTGACTGCTCTCCGTGACTGACAGATTACTACGCAGAGAAATTATGTTTTTATGATGACACGTAATATTTGTTTAGGCTACTAGCGAGTTACTAGCAAAGAGAAATTATGATTGAGTCAGTGTGGAAGAACTTGACTGGTCTGCAGAAAGCTAAGTCCTAATCCCAGCTGAACACCTCTTGTTTGACTTTAAATACAGACATCATCAATTTTCTTTGATCCTTGCCTTATACACAGAGACACTGTCATGTTAGAATAGAAAAGGCTCCTGTCCAAACTGTTGCTATAAAATTAGAAGCACACAATTCCCTAGAATATCATTAAGATTTGTACTCATGGAAATTAATAAAGAAGTCAAACCTTTCATTAGAAGGGGGCGACCCAATACTTTTGGCAATATAGTGTATAAATATATATATATATTATATATTATATATATATATATATATGCCTAAACTAGCGTATAATTATAAATTTCTACACAAAAATGCTATATGTGTATGATAAACACACTATTTGGGATTGTTTTTCCGAAAACTACCTTTCATTATTCTTCCCGCGTTGTCTTCTTGGGTCAGTTGTTCTGATCATGTCGGGGACAGCTAGGGGGCTTATAGCGGGGTTCTGCCCTCAAGGAGGAGCGAAGTTTGAATGTAGTGTACAAAGAGTAGCCTGCCTGAAAATGCGTGCATAGTGCACCTTTAATAAGCCACATGCACAAATATTAAATAGAAATACAAATGCAAAAGATCAACAGTGCAGGTGCTGCATTAAACCTTTTAGTACAAATTAAACATCGCAATGCTGTTCCAGATATATGTTTGGGTATTTCTGGTCATGTTCTCTGGAAATTGGTCTTCAATATGTTACTCCATAAGGTCCACAGAACTATTTATCCAAAAAGAGCAACTTTCAGCTAATTGTTTCATTGTCTCTCACACACTAAAATTATACTGTATATGACTGTTTTGGGTACAGTTTGGCGAGAAGGATGAGAGGGGGAAAAATAATAATAAGTCACAGCAGTTGTAGTTATTGTATGAAGTTTAGAAACGAAGTTTATAAACTAAGTTCGGGAGGAGCACGTCAGATACTCAGGCTAATTAGCAGAGGTGGTACACAATCTAGGTAATCAACCCTTGGACATAAATACAGCTGTCTTACCTCCATCTAGTTGACGGTTAAGCAGCATTCGGTGGCACCATTTGCCATTGCATCACAGACTCAACATTTCCGTCCAAACAACGAAACCCATGCTGGGGATTTTTCGTAACCTCCGGTCAATCTGCCGGCCCCAGGATCATCTATTTTTATTTTTATTTATATTTCACCAGACACGGCCGCCGAGTTCCGGGCTTCTTCTTCAGCGGTTTTAGACCGCTGCTCTCTGCTCAACCAGCTACACGCTCTCCTCCGCCGGCCGGAGGTCGCAGCAGCAGGCCTTCAACGAGCCTGGGCCACACCCCAGTTTTCACAGCAGCAAAGCCTCACTCGCTTCCCGCTTCGGCTCCTCAGCCTTCACCGCGGCCCTCCCAGCTGCAGCACAAGTATGCAGCCGGGCCTCTAGCTTCTAATTTCAGATGCTAACGCGAGGCGGCCTCCGTTAGCATGCAACCACCAATGTTGCCAATAATTCTCAGGGAAATCTCCAAAGGCAGGTATTTGTTGATAAAAGTCGTTAAAAAGACCTCGTGAAGACATTGGATGTTAATGCCACTATGTAACCATGAGTCATGGTTACATAGTGCCATGGTCCATGACACCATGCCCAGAATATACACCGGACGTACTTAAACCTCCGTATTTTTCCAGCATTTAATTGGCATAGCATTCCTTAGATAGATAAGCTGGATGAGATAAATGCGTTTGCGAATACACTCTTGATCACCGCGGACCAACAGTAAATATGAACGTGCACGAGTTATTCTCATTCAACCTGTGCTATATTAATGTTTTGTTTTTAAACTAAATCATAGAGACACTGACCTTGATTTGCACATGCATTTCGGAGGGCTAAATAGAGCCCCTTCACAACAGGTTTAGTGCCCAAACAACGGTCAGTTTTGACCCAAATATGAATTTCAGTTACATAATTAATCCAAAATTCGACAGTAATAAATTATTGCCGCATCAGTTGCGCACGTACCCCCAAGATCTCCCAGTTCTCTCTTGTGTTTTTTCAGTTCACCGGAGACATCACTCTAAACGGATCATTTGGATCGGTGGGTTGTCAACTCGAGAACAGCTGCTATCGGATCATTCCAACTTGCGAAGGAAGCGTTGGAGCAATTTGCGAACCAATTTTACAGGTTCATTAAAAATAATCAGCTTGTTCAGGAGTCAGACACCGCTCCTGCATTCCAGAGCACATTATAAGGAGTAACGGTATGTTTCACGATACGTTGCAAAGTAAAAAGTACAATCTTTGGAACGCAGTAAAGTAAAGTTACTAAATAAACCACTCCAGAAAGTACAGATATTCGAAAAATGTACTTAAGTGCGGTAGCGAAGTAAAGCTACTTCGTTACTGGCCACCACCGGTCCTGCTAAATGTCACAACCATTTTTCCAGGGCCTACAGCTACAGCCGCAGGCGCAAGCTCGAAGCTGCCTCCGCTTGCAACACAGCCCCACACATCTCAGTTTTTCCTACCGCTATGAATAACCCTCTTTTTCCTTTACAGTGGCCTCCAGCTCCCGTAGCAGACACTAGCGTGAGGCTACCTCCATTAGCAGAGCAGGCTACGATAGCTCTTCAGGACCCCTTTCCTGTGACCTACAGCTACGACAGTCAAAGCAAGCGCGACGCTGCCTTTGCTCACAACTTTATTTAACATCACCATATTCTCTTTTACAGCAACATCACTGCTCGTCCCAACAAATGCGGTTGCCTCGGTGCCACCGCTAGGGGCATACAACATCCGAGCACCGATCCGGCAGGTGCAGACATAGACGCCTACCCCTCATCCAAGGCCGTCACCAACGACTAATTGGGTAACGGATGTATTGCAGGCCGCAGGCCATTATAATCGTTTAAAATATAAAAAGTAACACATGGTTAAGTTTAAGTAATGGATTCTAAAATAGTATAACTTGCAATGCAAGCAAGTAGCAGATGATAAAAGGAACAGAGAAACATAACAAACAAGAGTGCTTTCAGTATTTAAGATTATCCGAACGCTTTACCTCCAAGAACCGTGTAGTGATTTTCCCCATCTTACCGTCATTTTTACCATGACACCATAGACAGTGGGAGATCTATTAAGCCGCTTCTACGCATGGATCTCTGTTGAAATGGAATTTACGAGGTTTATCACGTCCGTATTTAATCCGCTAAGACGTAACTGCCTGTGTTTACATTAATTTTGCGTCATAAAACCATTTTGAGACGCAAGAACATTAAACCCCTTAAACGGAGTCGTGCACAGCCACATGCGCGAGCAGTCTACACAATCAAGCGCGCATCAGCATTTAAAATAAGAGCAGCTTTCCGTTAATGAGGTTCATATCTTACATTTATAAATCCACCGCATTCCAAACCACAGGCATAATGACTCCGCAGAGCATTTGTAAGGAAAACACAGACTGGCGAGACCGCACACTTCAAGTGTACATCAAACAAACGCGTGTCTCTCTCAGCGCTCCTGCGCAATGAAGCCAGCGAATCTCCTTGTAACTTGCTCCAACCTTCCAAACCTTATGAAAGGTTATTTTACAGAAGGTTCAAGTGGCGCATGCACGTGAGGAATTGGAAGCAAGCAGCATATGGGTGTTTCTAAAGCAACTCTGCGTCATCACTCATCTGGTTAAAATCTAAGCCCAGAATTGATTCTGAAATTCTCAGAATCGTTTGAGAGAGACTTGGCCATTTCTCCATGACAGAAGCGCTGCAACAATCGTAAATCATTGAATATGAACATCAAAGTTGCCATTTACCAAATTCTCCATCGAGTTCAGCCGTTTCCTGGAATAACCTGTTCAGCTTTCCCCTATAGGCGGCGCAAATTAAACGAGGGTTCATGACCAGATCTTTTGTTGATCGTCATTTCAGCACTAGCCATCAGAGTGGCTACTAGGACATCGTGAGGTAAGAAACCCTTTCTAATCTATTGTCAGCTCTGTATAACTCCCCATTCAAGCATAAACACCTTGATTCCTTCGACTGTTCTCTCCCAATATTAGAACATTGACCATGAAATCGTGGGCCTTAGCACCTGGCTGGCAAAGTCGACACCACCTCAGATTCCAAGCCATGCCATTCATCCAAGTTCACGGCACTTATTTGGGATACGCCAGCACAGGGAATTCTATTCAGCCCAAGATTTCAAGACTGATCAGGAACCGCCACTAAATTCGTTTTACAAGCATGCAAGCAAACCTCATAGCATCTACCCTATTAGACGCCTATCATTCGGAGTATTGAACTCTGTCAGATGCTGCCGGCGCAGCAAACGTTTCCCTGTCGGCTATCGGCGAGGCTCACCATCTGACGCTGCGGGTAACGAACTCAATCACATGCACGAGAGCTTCCTGGTCGAGCAACCTCGAGCTCCATCTGACTATCGACAAACTTACATGTACAAGGGCGGAACCCCCGTCAGATGCTGCGTGAGCCTTCCCGGTTGAGTGAATACGTCTAACAAACGCCTTAAAATCGGTGCAAGCTTTCCTGGCTTTTACTTCCTTCAAATCACACGCTTGGCGAGGCTCCCCCTGCTGACACCGCGGACCATCACTTACGACCAGAGCCTCCCAGCAAAAAACTTGCCTTTTCCATCCTGCGGCCGGAGAGTCTCACCCATCCAGGCTGCGAGCTGCCATCTCCAGTCAGGTCACGGCGAGTGCCTCCCGGCCACCCAACTTTACCTTTCCGTCTTTACCTGTCCGACAGTGAGTCTTGATCTCCCATCGGACGCCGGCGAGAGCCTCCCGGCCAGACAACCTTACCTTTTCCACCCCACGGCCGGCGAGACTTACCCATCCAGACCGCAAATATTTTCCTCCCGTCTGATGTCGGCGAGAGCCTCCCGGCCACACATCTTACCTTTTTATGTCTTTACCTGTCCAACGCAGTGAGTCTTGATCTCCCGTTGGACGCCGGCGAGGTGCTCCCGGCCAGACAATCTTACTATTCTGTTTTTCTGTCTTTACCTGTCCAACACAGCGAGTCTTGATCTCCCGTTGGACGCCGGCGAGGTGCTCCCGGCCAGACAATCTTACTAGTCTGTTTTCTGTCTTTACCTGTCCAACGCAGCGAGTCTTTATCTCCCGTTGGACGCCGGCGAGGTGCTCCCGGCCAGATGATCTTACTGTTCTGTTTTCTGTCTTTACCTGTCCATCACAGAGAGTCTTGATCTCCCGTTGGACGCCGGCGAGGTGCTCCCGGCCAGACAATCTTACTTTTTCTGTCTTTACCTGTCCAACACAGCGAGTCTTAATCTCCCGTTGGACGCTGGCGAGGTGCTCCCGGTCAGACAAACGCTCTTCCGTCTGCTCGCACCAAAAATATCGAACCCCGTCGAACGCGACATACCCGGCCGTTTTGGCAATCTTAGCTTTCAGTCCACCACCGGCGAGGTTCAACCACCCGGCTCACAAGTATCAATCTCACGTCAGATGCTGCAAGAGCCTCCCGGCTGGACAACCTCACCTTTTCCACCTTCGTCAGCGAAGCTAACCCATCAAACAGGCGGGCACGCCCACCAGTTGGATGTCGGCTAAGCATCCCGACCAAACTTTACCTTTCCGGCTTCCCCCTTGGCAGACGAGACTAACCCGGTAGACTCAGTGAGTATTGGCCTCCCGTAGAGCGTCGGCGTCAGTCTCAGTCACCCACCTATTTTTTCCGTCCGACGGGCGACGAGGCCTAGCCGTCGCTGCGGTCCTCGTCCGCCCACCGAACACCATTCAACTGTCTCTGCTATCCTCAAACCTTTTCCCCCCGCCTGGCGAGGCTTACCCGTCCTAAGTCTTACAATCTCCCATCGGATGCTGCGAGAGCCTTCCCCAGTTCCGGGTTTCTCTTCTCCCTACTCGTCGGCGAGACTATCCGTCTGGCAGCGTAGCCTTGGTCTCATGTCAAGACGTTGACGCGGTCTCCCGGTGGGCTCCTATGCTTGCCGTCCGCATGTGACGCTCATCCATTCGATGCCGTGAGTCTCGATCTCCCGTTGGATGTTGTGAGAGCCTCCTTGTCGGGCGTCCCAAACTCTTTTTATCTGCCTAGCCGATAGGACCCACCCGTCCGTCGGAAGGGTATTGTGCCTATCGGAGGCTTCATGGGTCCTCTCGGCCAGATACCGCCCTATGTCCTCTGATTAGCAGGGTCTGATGGCCAGTAGGGCCGGTACGCCGACTCCGTGAACTATCCCACTGCAGGCAACTCGGGTCCTCCTGGCCAGGGCTCCAACCACGCTGCTCCTCCATCGGCGGGCAGGGCTCACCCGTCCCAATGCGGTGAGCCATCGCTGGGCCTCGGTTGAGCCCTCCCCGACCGGTCACCCCAAAACCACGAAGTTCACTCCGGCGGTCGGTGGGGTCCACTCATGCATGCCAAACCGCTCCCTCAGAGCACGTAGACCCCCCCCCCGCCTGCCATACAAGTTACTCCTCGGAACTAGCTCCCGCCAGATTTCAAACGCGTATTTGGGGGTGAATCTTAGTCTGGCGGCTGTCCTACATTCTATTGTTTTTGGGGGTTCTCTGGGTTCGGGCCATTTCCGGCTAGGAGCCCTCCCCCAGGACAGCACGCCTACAACGTATTACCATACACGCCAAATACGCATTACGTTTATCGTGCTAGTAGATGTAAGTGTGAAATCGTGAAATTAAGTTTAGAAACGAAGTTTATAAACTAAGTTCGGGAGGAGCACGTCAGATACTCAGGCTAATTAGCAGAGGTGGTACACAATCTAGGTAATCAACCCTTGGACATAAATACAGCTGTCTTACCTCCATCTAGTTGACGGTTAAGCAGCATCCCTCCACCACCCCTTCTCCACCAATATCACTAGAATTCTAATCACACGGGGGGGGGTTCTCTGGGTTCGGGCCATTTCCGGCTAGGAGCCCTCCCCCAGGACAGCACGCCTACAACGTATTACCATACACGCCAAATACGCATTACGTTTATCGTGCTAGTAGATGTAAGTGTGAAATTGTGAAATATAGTCTATATGCCATTTGGGTGGCCTTATTGATGGGATTCATTCAAATATGAAATTGTCATCATTCCTTTTTGTCATCAAACCTTTTTGTTTTTCCAATCCTGTACAAATTAATTTGGAATGTTGGTAACCAAACAGTTGCTGGTAACCAATGACTTCAATGGTATTCCCCCCCCCCCCCCCATGGAAGTCAACAGCTACAAATAGCTGTTTGGTTACTAACAATTACCAATTTTTCATTACCAGTATTTTTCTCATAAAAATCAGTACAGTTATATAGTACATTTACTGCTATATCTTATTCTATCAATATTTAACACACTATGGTAAACTAAAACTGATCAATAATAATTTACAACTTATTATTGTAAATTATCCCTCCCCACCCCACTGGTATGAAAATATTGGGCTGCATAGCTTATTGTTCATGATGTATCAAATAATCAATGTTCTTATATTTTACTTGATTTTCATATCCATATATCTATTTATTATTTGTTGACTTTTTATTTTGTGTTTATATTAATCCACATCATACTGTATATTCATATTCAAATAATGTTACTCATTTATATTTATTTTGTATTTGTTTGATTAATGTTCAGATATAATATTTGTAGTATTCTTCAAAAATATGTATGTTATGTAGATTTTATGTGTTTGGAAGTGGTATCTTTGTTACGTTTTTTTTTTTTTTGGACATTTCAAACTACTGCCTGAGTAATAATGTTTCCCAGAACTGGTCATTAACGGTGCTAGATGTTCATTTCCAGAAACTGTTTTGTAATAAGATATGATATTTCATATGAGATAATGGATAATCTATTTCTTATTAGACAAAAACACCAGTTTGGGAGGATGTATATTCCTACTTCTTTACTCTTTCTTCTCCTTCTTTATTCTGTTTCTTTTGCTTTTCCCCTCTCTTTGCATTCCACTTATATCTTACTTATTTCGTTTTTTTCTTATGACATTCACTACTTCATCCCTTAGATATAATATTTTGGAAAAGCCTCTAAATGCCATCTGACATTTTCTTATAAACTGAGCATTTTTATCAGGCTCCTATTTATGTAAGGGTATTTCACTTTAATTGCATAGAAAAGGACCTATACATTGCCATTAGAGTAAAAATACTAAACCTAAACATATAGGAGCCTGATAAAAATGCTAATTTTAGATAAAAATTTCAGACGTAACTTAGAGGCTTTTGCATTTGAACTCGTAATGTATTCCCGGTTACAATATTTGCATTTACGTTATTTTATTATATATTAATAATTTGTATTTAATATATTTGTTAATTCTTGTAAACTTTGTATCTGACACAATCATTCATCAGTCCATGTTTTAGATCCACGGTTGCATAATTAATTTGATTTCGTAAACATATTTTTTCGTGGTACAATAGTGACCAAGTTTTTAATATGTTTTATTAGTGTTTCAGAGTAGAAGCAGATAGCAGCTCAAAACGAAAGTCTTGTCCTGCCAATGACACAAGCAAGTTGATGTCCTTAACAGACTGGAAAGGCAGTGTATGGGTACCTTGAAAATCTACTCCAAATAGACCTCCTAAATCAAAAAAAGGAACAGAGAAATGTAAATAATGCAGTTTTACATTTCATATTTCTTTCTACAGATGAAAGTTAAACAACCATCACCAACAACTGCATGATGAGCATTCATTTATACAACCACAAGCTGGTGAAATGCTGTATAAATTCAACGTTTAAATATGAACACTGTCTTAGTAGCTTATGAACAAACTGAACATTCTTCCCCAACAACAGTGTTGTAGTAAAAAGTAATGTGAAAGTAATGCAAAAGTAACATAACACATTACTTTCCATAAAAAGTAACTAAGTAACATAATTAGTTACTTCTTTAGGGAGTAACGCAATTCTAACAACAGTTTGAAATAAGGAAGGAATTTGGACAAGGTTGGCTTATGGAGACTCGTGTGGTTTTATTCAGAAAATCAAAATCCTAAAACAAAAGTTGCGCTCCCTGCGCTTTCACTCAAGGACCACTTCCACAGTCGCTCAGTTCCTTGGATCATTCCTGCTTCCAGCCCGGACCACACACGCGAGTCTCCGTTCCGTTTCTCTTTCCCTCCACGTTCTCCGGTCGCTCTTTTATCCGGTTCCTCCATGCCAATTACTGCAATCAGACACAGGTGTTCCTCATTTTGCGCTTGATCTACTTACTCAGCGCTCGTCTCCCGAGCCTCTCTCCAGCTGCAGACTTCGCTGAACCACGCTGCTCTCGCCACAGCAATATTGTAGTGCATTACTTTTAAAAGTAACGTTCCCCAACACTGGTGCTAAATATAGTCGCCTGTAAAAAGGAACACCTTTATGACTGTTTAAATTAGATTTTAAAGGTAAGTCAATCTTTGCTCCCTTATAAGCTGCCTTGTTTCAATACAAATTTACAAAAATGAATAGGGTACAATGGGGCTAAACGCTCCTCGGGTAAAAGGCGCCTTTTATATTTTAATCTAAACCACTAGATGGCGCAAAAACGTGGCATAACACTTTTTAAAACATCCGCTTTTCAAGATGCAGGTGTATCTCTCGGATCTTTGATGTGATCGCGCGCAGCAGAGCAAAGTTGATTCTGTGCTTACTTGATCTAATATTGTATGTTTTTTTTAATTGTGTAGATTTAAGTAGCAAATGAGAATCTCTAAAATGAATGTATATATTTTGAGACAAACATCGTCTTTCTGATTTTCAGTTTCGCTTAGGATAATTAAAGCAAACGTTTTTAAATAACAAAATAATATGTGAAAGTATGGTTTTTGGGGTAAAAAGCGCCCCCCTATTGCGGCTAAAGGTGCCATGATTAACATGATAATTAATAGATGGCTGACTTTTCCATTTGTTGACATGACATGGTTAGATTCAGATGGTAAATATAATTTATTATGTTAGGTGTCCATATTAATCACCATGTTTAGAATGAAACCATCATATTTAAAAACATGATATTAATCATATCATATAATAAAATATACATTGCTGTTACTACTATAAATACATACATATTCAATTATTATCGGATCTCCTTCAATACTTTCAGAATCTTTACTTATTAAAATAAATAGTACAAACTTTGCTAAAGTGATTGTTTAGAATAAGTATTATCTTGGACATTATTTAAACAAAACAATATTTTAGCTGAAGTATTTGTATCAATACTGTGTGCCTTTTACCCCGCGTGTGGCGTAAAAGGCCCCTCTTGCCACCTCATATCACTATACACATTTTAAACAAAATTGAATTGTTTAATTTCACACAAAATCTGTTGCCCCATTAATATTCAATACAATGTATATATTTTTTCTGCAATTATACATTTTAGGGGCAGTGAATAGCAATATATATTTTTTAAGTGGGGCCTTTAACCCGTTGTACCCTACTATGTTCATAATATAGTAAAAGACACTATAAATATTCCACTGATTCTTCAGATGAGTTTTGAAAATCAAATGTGAAATAAATAGCACAATTTATCGAAAAGATATACATTATCACTCCCCTAAATTTACACAGCTATCATACAGCACTAAGAAAATGAACATACCGGATTGGGACTACTGGGCCAAAAAAAAATGTATTGGTACATCCCTAGTTTTTAGGCAACTTTGGAACTTTATTGCAGAACTTTAGCATTTTTCATCCTTAAGTAATTTAATGAATTAACTTAATTTATCCAAAATCTAAAAAGATTGTACTTTGGAAAAGTAAAAGTGGTCACACTTAATTACTTGTATGTTTCTTTATTTTAAAGAAAGGTAGCACATGCATAATTCAAGCCATATATATGGCTCACCCATTGGGCAGCTAGAATGCAGGGGGGGGGATTTATACATATTTTTTTTCCTGCATTCAAGCTGCCCAATCGGTGAGCCATAAAAGCATATTAAAATCAATATAAAAATACAATTTTTTGCTTGTTGAATTCTGAAAATCTTTTGGCTTGGTTTTTATTTTTCTGTGTTTTAATTGTCGTCATTTATTTAAAAAAAAAATCTTGAACAGAGGAACAGGATGGGGAAATGATGTGATCTGGACTCAAACCACCTGCCACATGCACAGCCCTGATGTTTTCTTCAGACATTTCCATATAGGTTAGTGAAATCAGCATCATAATCATAACCCTTAAAGTAAAAAGATAAGATATGATGTGCAAAAATACGCAGAAGTCAGTGAAAAGTATATTAATTACAGAAACCCAAAATCAATACATCTAATTTGATTTAAATAAATGTACTCACATGGTGGGATTTTCGCTCACTGAGGTGCACGAGGAAAATAAGAATAAAAAAATCACATTATCATAACTGTTAAGCTAAATATATTTAACAGACTATTCATAGACCAGTTTCTGCCAGGAAATACAGTGCTTATGAATTTTAACGCATGAAGGAATTTATATTACAAGAAACTGTTCATTCGGTGCATTTATAATGACCAAATTGCAGCTTAAATAACATCTATATTTGTTTATTCTGTTATAAAAATCAATTTTAAAGAGGAAGGCTTTAATTATAGACTAATTATAGATTAATTGTACATTTGTACAATTGTAAATGTTTTAACAACCTTCTAGTTTTTAACCCTCTCTTGGTCAAAACAACCAATTGCTGGGTTTGTCTATATTTTACCCAGCACTGGGTTGTATTTAACCCAGCACTTTTTAGAGTTTGTTCATATAGACTGTAGTATATTTAAATAGAGCTATTGTTTCAGCTCCGGGAATTAATTATTAAACATTCAATATCGCTTTGATTAAAGCAATATTAATATTTACTTATGATTATACAGGGTTAAAGACTCGTCCAGCGAGTATATTAACATCAATATAACCTTATCAATTTGTTCATTTTGCCTTGTGGCCAACAATAGCAATAAAACAAATGTAATAATTCTTCTCAGCTTCGAGCTTAGGTAAGCGTTATCTTTTGGCAAATAAGGAAAAAAAATACTTAAAATCACATTCCAGAGACAATTCTTTATAAAATGAAACACGGTTTATTTACAATACTAATATTCTACTACACACAGGACTAAACTATTAGAACACAATCATGCACACACACATACGGGAGTTTTGAGGTTAAATGTTGAAAGAATACCATTCTTTCCTATTTCATAACTTAAACCAGCAAAGATCACGAAAGATGCCTAGGCTTTCTTTTCTGCATTCAGATCAAATTTACCAGCTTCAGTTAGGATAAAACTTAAGTTTGTTACTTGCTTTATGATGGAAAAACAGGCTGTTGATTTAGTTTCGTTTTTCCCCGTTGCTCTGGGAACCTTTGTCTCGTCTCGCATGTGGGTTTCCACGCGTGCTCTGGGAAAACTCTGCTGCGTGCCGCCACCGTGGAGCCGTGTTGGAAACGGAGGCTATTTGATGCTGGTTTTGCGTTGAGATGGAAGCGTCGTTACGCTGCTGGTTCTGCGACGTTACGGCGTTTACACAGTCTTTGATTCACGCGTGCGTTGTTTGTCTCAGCCGCTCTTAAGGCGAGGGTCCAGCGGGCCATCCTTCCGGCGTTGGAGAGCGAGTTTCGCGAGCAGGAAGAGTTACAAGAGAGGTTCAAGAGAGGTTCAAGAGAGAGAGCTCGCGCACGGGCGCGTCGTTTTAAACAGTCCGATTTGGCCCTGCCCATAGGCGGCCGATCGAATCAGAGTGTCGGTATGGGGCGGAGCCCCGCCCATGTCCAGGCTTTCTGGGGTTGATGTCCACGTGATCCAATATTCATTCATTCCATGGAAGATATAAACTTACAGATTTTATATACGTTTAGTCACACATGATGCTAAAGTTTAACGGTCATCAACATAATTTGTTACATACGATGTCAGCTTTTTTTAGAGACTAAACATCACATTTGGTGCACATACACATTACAGTTTATGCCGTTTAAAGCATGATTAAAAAAATCACCCACATTGTCCTAAATAATTCACATTCGAAATCATCACATCAAGCCTATGAGGGAAAGAGTACACATTAATATCCATATATTTCTTTGTGTAGATAGTTGTAATAGTCATAATTGGAATAAATGTCAGGGGTTCGGTTTTCCTTTGTCTGTCTGATGAAGAAAGGCGCGACTTTGTGCTGGAAGAGAGGGAGGGGGTTGAAATATCCTCTAGGAATGTAGCCCAAAGGCGTTGCTAGCCATTAGTGCCTGGAGGAGACAGTACCCTAGGTCAGATAACCATCTCACTCTCTCCAGAGGGGGGGTGTTGTGAGGAATAATTAATGTCTGTTGTTTTTGTTGAATTCTCTGTGTGTGTCTTCAGGTTGACATGGTGTTACACATCCCCCTTTTGCGTGGAGATGTACCCGATGGAACATCTTCAGGCACTGGAACAAGAGGCAGAGAGAACGGACACACACAAGACACAAACGAATCTCTATCACTGACTGAAACCTGGTGCAGGGTAATTTGGGAAGGAACAGGTTAGAAACTTGAGAAGACATAGGGCTACCTTGTTTAGCATTATTGACAATTGGGTCATTTTGACTGGTTTAATTGTCAGGGTTTTGACGAGACGGTATAGGCATGATCTCAATCAGGTTGGTCACATTCTCGGGTTCGGATTCTAGGTCGAGATTACCACGTCGAAAAAGGCGAGGGACGCCTGACGTGCATTTGTTGAGAGACTCTTGAACGACGTTCACTCGCTTGTGTAGGAGGAAGGCCAGTGTCAAAGTCACAACATATCCTACGATAGTAGAGATACAAAGCGCCGTGTCAGCGGCAGACCAGGACCGAGTAATTGTCACGCCGGCGCACAGGAGGCGAGCGATAGCTTCTAAAGCTGTCAGCCGGTGTCAAATCAATAAGAGATTTCGATTTCAACCTGATATTCATCGTCGGTGAGGTGATACAATGCTAACTCGTCAATATGGAGGATCGCGCCCTTCGGGACAGTGATCCATAAAGTTTGGTTGGGCAAATTAATGCGCGTGGCGGTGTCGAGTTAATCGCATGTGAGGGTGGCTGTTCGTGCTGGGGTATTGACCAGCCATCGGTTTCTGATGATTTCGGCTTGCGTTACCTCAACTTGAGAACGTGGTGTTGCTTCGGCGGGGCAGCTAGTGTCAGGTTTAATGGATTCTAAACCGCAGATGCCCTTGGTATTATCGCGTACGCAGAGTTTACTCGGGTAGGGGGAGTGAATGTCCTAAGTGAGCGTGCCCATCTTTAAGTTTGGGGCCCGATACAACTGTTCGTTGTTATCATGATACGCAGCGACTTTAGGAGTGTGGATTTTGACATAGGTTTTCCCTTGCCGTAATCCCACATTCACAACGTCTTCGAGCCGGTAAACATTATTAACGTCGATAATGGGCAAACTGAAAAGACAACTAAGTCACCTGTTTCCGGGTTTGCGTATATGTGAATAGCGCTACCGGGAAAGGGGCGAGATGGGTTTGGATGAGACTAGCGGGGCCCGCAGTGGCCGAAGTTACGACGTTTGAACAAGGCTAAGAGGTATCACGTAGCACGGAATCCTATTCATGGTTAAGTTGTCAATCAAGGAACTTACATCGCGTATCATGTCGTTCATGATTTTGGCGGGTGGCCTCGATCGGTCGACAACGGTTCTCACAATGAATTACAGCGACTTTACTGACGGAAGTCGATCTCAATTTCAGGACCTGGATTCAAGGATTGGTTAAGGGGGTTCAAAGTGAGAGAGAGGAAAGGAAAAACACAAAGTGAGACACGAGATAAAGAAACCAAACGATAAAGCAAAAAAAAAAAAAAAAAAAAAAAAAAACATTTAAAATAAAAATCAAACAAAATAAAAAAAAATTATATATAAAAACAAAAAAATTGAGAGTAACTCCTCTCTACTAGATTGGTCCTAGCAGTGCTGCGGAGGAGAGAATATGGGTTGTGTCTAAGCATGGTTGCTATATGTTTTCCTAAAATGACAATACTTATGCTTGTGTGGTGCATATGGTTGTCGGTCTGTGTCAGTGGGTTTGATCTTCCCCCTTTTCCTGTCGGTGGTTTGGATTTGCCGGTTGGAACTGGCAACACATCATGGTGCATCGTGTGTGTCAGCATAATCCCCCTCTGGCCGTGAGGTACTACGAGCTGTGGCGCAGTGAGTGGCTCAGGGACATACGTGTTGACACCGTCTCGCAGATGCAGCATGTACTTGACAGAGTGGAGCTTGTGGAGCTCGGAGGATGTGTCCAGGTCCGTGAGGAAATGGAATGTTCAAATGGGTTTTGACATGTGAGCTGTCATGGTTCGTAGTGACGAATCCAAATTTTGGAGGGTGAGGAGATCGTCAGCAGCGAACTGACGCATTTCCAGATGGGAATCAATATCTTGCAGATACGCTTGGACTTTTGGCTGTTTGGCACGCTGGGGTTGAACTTGCGAATGTTTCTGGCGAGCTTGTCAAGGTCTTTTAGGTCAAGCCGTGCGACGATCTGCGGCTGGGTGCAGCAGATTCTTCTGGTTCTGTCGTGATATAAAGTTCTTCAGACGGCGCTGGTGAATGTTTTAACACCACCCCCTCTGTCTTATGCTCACGTGTCAGTCCAGGAACAGGTGACTTGGTCCTGCTTGGCAGGGGTGCGGTTGGTGCACGTCCTGTCCTTGACGGCTCATGGCGTAGTTCATAAGCGTGCTTGAGTTCCTCTTGGAAACTTTCAGACTCCTCTGTGACGTAGTCGAGCTGTTGTGTTAGGCAGCTGATCTCGTTTCTTGACTCGGTCAGATGAGCTTCAAGGGCTTTGATTCTGCTGTTTTTGTCCCTGAAGTCAGTCTTTGCCTTCTCTAGTAGCTTCTATGCATACTGTAGCTTGTCTGCACGATCAGCGAAGTCCTCTTTGATTTGCTGCATTTCGTGGCTGGTAGCTGCTAGAGTCTCTTTTAGCCTGTTGATCTCCTCCTCGGCGCCCTGTTCCACCTCATCGGTCCCTTCCTGTCGTTCCTGAGCTTCACGTTCC
>JAPDDN010000537.1:0-66055 GCA_027422405.1 Ptychobarbus kaznakovi | reverse complement strand
ATTTTTTTTTTAGTGATGACACTGATGGCACATAAATTTGCTATGTTAAAACTTCAAATTGTCTTTACACAAATTGCTTTGAACCTCTGCCTGAGATGGCAATATCAAGGCAGCGGGATGTGGAGGCTTGTTAATTGCTTTATCTGATCACTTCAATCTAACATAAGGACTGAATATCTCTGAGACTGATTTTCTAGCCTGTATTGTTGTCCTGGCTGCTGCCAGCACGATGAGAGGTTGTTTCGTATGTCTGCTTGAGACCTTGTGATTCTGAGAGGCGTGAACATGTGGAGGTGCGAGATGTTCGGAAAGGCAGATGTTCTTCTGCAAAAGCCGTCTCCAGCACCAGCAGCAGAGACTGTTTGAGCTTCTCCTTAAACTCCTCACACATGAACACATAGAGAACGGGTTCAGACAGCTGTTCAATGAACCAGGCAGTTAACAAATGGTCCTATTTTCTTGAATACATTTTCAACGTCACTCCACTTATTTATCTTTGCCGTTATGGAAGACAGCTGTTGAACATGAAAAGGAAACCAGCATATGAAAAAGGCCAGGATCACAGACATAATGACCCGGAAAGGCTTAAGCTTCTTTCCTCTTTTGAGACGTTTGGCCCGCACTCCGATAGCAATGTATGAAGATGCGATGATCAGGAAGGGGATGAGAAAGCCCACTATAAACCTGTATATGAACAGAGACTTTAAGATGTTTAAAGAGCAAACATAGGCGCATTGATTATTCTCTCCTGAGCGGCACAAAACAAACGGGATGCTGCAGCCGATGGATAAAACCCACATGAGCGAACAGATGATCCTGGCTTTGACCAGAGTTCGTTTGTTTTGAGCCCAAACAATCACCCAGGTGGACAGGCATCGATCCAGACTGATAGCCGTGAGCAAGAAAATGCTGCAAACATGTTCAGCACCGTCACGAAGGAGACAAACTTACACATGAAGTCACCAAAGAGCCAAACCTTGCTGAAGGCAGTAACAATGTAGAGGATGATGACTAAGATGAAGATGAAGTCTGCAATACCCAAGTTGAGAAACCAAATGGAGTTGACGGTTGTCTTCATTTTGTAGCCAGTCACATATATGACGAGCCCGTTTCCAACAATACCCAGAGCAAAGACGACAAAGTATATGAATATATTGAAGATTTCAATTTCTGATAAGACTATCTGTGTTGAGTTGTTCAACTGTTGACCTGTAATATCTTCTTGTCCCAAACTGTTGTTTGCTAAACAAAGAAAAGAGCAATACAACGGTTTATGAGAGAAGTAACATTTCTGAATCTTTCCTTTGTTTTCGAATCTGTTGAATATTGAGTTTACTAGAATGATTCATTCACAAATCCAACTGATACATTTCACAAGTTCAACTCACTGACTCAACAATCCTGTTGCAGTGGTTAACCACGGAGGCCCGTTTCTGCCACCAAATAAAAAAACTAATAGCAACTTTTTGATCTCACAATTTTGACTTTTTCATTCAATTTTGAGAATTTAGAATTTTCGAGATACAAACTGAATTGCGAGATATAAACTCAGAACTACAAAATCTAAATGCAAAATGTACATTCTGTTCTGTTTTTTTCTGCCGCGGAATAAACAATAATGCAAATGCAATCTAACAGTGGCGTGCACGGGGGGTCCGACGCCTAAGTGTCCTGCGGTCCAGTCTGTGCGATATGAATGATACTAATATGCAGAGTATGCTGTTTGCGTAGGACACCATGTCCTGGGAGCACCATCCCATTTACTAAAAAAAAATTACGGCGACCGTGACCGGTGCTCACACCTCATGTTTCCGGCTGAACGCAGATGATAATAATTGATGGAAAACTATGCCTGTGAAAAGACATCAGCAATCCGGCGCCGAGAAAAAAAATTATGAAAACGAAGCCTGCACATCACTTTCAGGTAGGCTACATTCATAATCAAATAAGTATTAAGACAATATATCTATGTATACTTGTGGTTATAAAACAGACCTAAGCCAACAACAGCCTTTAAAATGACTTAAATACATTATATAAAAACAATGAGGCAACCCTGCCTCATTCAATCAGTCAATCAGACAAATCAATCAGACAACTGTATTACTGCCATAGGTCCGCAGTTCTGGCACCGCCGTATCAATATACTGTACAGCACCACATACATTCACATCAGTCAGAAGATATTTTGAACAATGTGGGTAACCAAACAGTTGCTGGTCCACATTGACTTTGACAGTAGGGAACATCTTCAAAATTGTGTTTATTTTTAGCAGAAGAAGGAAACTCAGGTTTAAAATAACTTTTGAGTAAATGAAGGTATAAAAATAAAACACTAGCCTAGTTTAATTATTGGGTGAATTATTCCTTTAATGTTAATAAAACACCAAACACAAAGAGAAAAACATATATTTTTTAAAAATGAAAAAACTTTATGCAGTTTCATTGATAGGAATCAATCTATATAGTGTTTTATTGTTATATTTGTTCATTCAGTTTATTGAATTCTCCCGCTACATACACCTATAGCCTACCTGAAAATAAAACACTGTTTATGTTATTTGTATATTATGTGCATTTGTAATGTGTATCTTTGTTCTCATTTTATTTATAACAAAGCCACAGCCATATCACCCTGCAGCCCAAGACTGGTTGCCCACTGAAGCTAAGCAGGGTTGAGCTGGTCAGTAACTGGATGGGAGACCTCCTGAGAAAACTAGGTTACTGTAGGAAGAGGTGTTAGTGAGGCCAGCAGGGGGTGCTCACCCTGCGGTCTGTGTGGGTCCTAACACCCCAGTATATTGATGGGGACACTATCAAAAAAGCACCGTCTTTCGGATGAGACGTTAAACCGAGGTCCTGACTCTCTGTGGTCATTAAAAATCCCATGGCACTTCATCACAAAGAGTAGGGTGTAACCCTGGTGTCCTGGCCAAATTCCCACCACGGCCCTTATCAATCATGGCCTCCTAATAATCCCATCCAATTGATTGTCTCTATGACTCTCTCTCCTCTCCACCGTAGCTGTGTGTGGTGAGCGCACTGGCGTCCGTTGTCCTGGGCAGCCGTTGCATCATCCAAGTGGATGCTGCACACTGGTGGTGGTTGAGGAGAGACCCCCCCCCCACATCATTATAAAGCACTTTGGGTGCACAACAATACACAAAGCGCTATATAAATGCATCATTCATTCATAAAATAATGGCAAAGATTTTTTATCTTCACCCACTTTGGGCTAAATATCTGCCATACTATTTTTATATTTTGTTACCTTGAAATGCTTTGTCTTCATGATAAGGAAATTAGTTTGGCTCAAATTGGCTGTAATGCTCAAACAACTTGCAAAATTGAAAAACCAACATGACAAAGAATCGTGATAAAATCGTGAATCGTGATACCCCTAGCCGAGGGGGAACAACATCACCTACAAACCCCCCCCCCCGGTCCACGATTGTGCTCTCCTAATGCCATTTTCTCCCCTGCCCCCCCGGAGGCCTGTGCACGCCACTGCAATCGAATATATTTTATCTCAAAAAAGTTCTTTATCTTTGTTAACATTTCGCAATTCTTATTTTGGTCAGAATTAAGTTGTTAATGTCTTAGAATAATCGTTATATCTCAATATTGCAAGAAAAAAGTCATAATTGTGAATATAAACTCTGATTGCAAGAACAATGCCTGATTGTGCGATTTAAAAATTGCAATTCCCTTTTAATTGAATCTTTTTTATTATCCTTTGATAAAAATTGTTTGTAATGATTTTCATTTCTACATGAAGCTGTTGTATGTCTTCAAAATATGTAAAACAAAAAATCTTATTATTATAACAGCTGGTTTTTAGTATGAATTGTATTATTTTTCATTTAGAAGTTTTACACATTTCCAGTCATTTTAAATCATGCTCAAGATAAAATCATGTTTAATCTAATTTAAATTTTAGTTGCAAATTATGGGAACAATTGTCGCAAAGTGAGAGTTTATAATACAAGCAGTTACTCATTCTTACACCAGGGAGCATCATGTCATAATCTCTGTATTACATTAAAAAAACATAGTGTATATTGTATTTTTTTGGTTTTAACACAAAATTATACTTTTTCTTAAACTGTGAGAAGAAATGAGAATACTTTTAACTCAAATAAGCATTTTTTTTTTTTTTTTTGCTGTCAACAGTTTAAATTACAGCTGTTAGATTAAAAAGATCTCGTTGCACAATTCACATTCACCATAAGACCACAACACACTAGCCAGTATTGAACGGGCAAGGCTGTAACTCATAAACAATATTTTATTGTAGTTCCTGAGCTCAATGCTGCTTGCAGCCGTTTTGCATTTAAGCAAATATTTTTTGCATTAATACAGTTGAAAAAAGTTGCATCCTGTATGACCACAGCTTTTAACCACTACCGACTTACATGGAACACACACTAAACATGTTACTGGACAATATATTTTTTAAACATTTTGTTATTTAACCTAAAAATAGGATAGTAACAACAACAGGGACAGATTTATGTTGGGTTAAAGTCCAAACATTCAACTCCAGTGGTAGCCTAATGCTGCTTAATCTTGATCAAATCAAATATTCAGAAGAGGTCGAGATAATGAAACCACCAAAGGGGTAGAGGAATCAAAAGATGCATGCCATTTAAAAAAACAAAACAGCATTACAGCAAAAAAACACTTCACCCGGTTATTTTAATAGTGCATCATATCTCTCTCAGTAAAACACAAATTTTGTATAGGTAACATAGGTTTAAAAAGTATATCAAACAGGAATATTTCACAGAAAAAGGTTCTTACCCATTTTTAGTCCTGTCTGTCTGTCCTTCCTGCAAGTGTGTTATCAAAGCTCCCAACAACGTCTTTGCCTGAACAATTGCTGGTTGTTTCCTCTTCACTTAAACGAAAGAGAGAGTGGGGTGGAGTGATGATGCAGCAAGGGAACTATGCTTCTGTAGAAAACTATTTTGAATATCAGCTTTCAAAGGAAAAGTCTTCCATGGGACCCAAAATAGAACCATAATCGTTATTGTTAATTAACAAAATAAAAAATAAATACAAAAAAAGTTTTTTATTGACAACAGCCCCAAAAAAGAAGGGAGAGAAGATAATTAGCTCTGCAGTTTAACATTGCTGCTTTTGAGCCTGAAATGCAAATTTGACTTTCATAATACAGTTTATCTTTCTTTTTGAGTGTTTAAAAGCAGTGCAGATGGTGCCATCTAGAGGCCTTGATCTTATTTGTAACTCACTTTGGTTAAAAGCACCTACTAAACGAATAAATGTGGACCTATAAAAAGGCAGAGCTTTTAAGCCATTAAGACTAGTTTGTCATCTGCCCATCTTCAAAATGGACAAAAAGCACCTTAATGGCTCCATATGGCTCACTATAAATAGTCTTTTGTAAGTCTCACTGTGTGTAGGAGAGATTGTGCTTTAGGCCTTTTTGTATTATGATACAAATTTAAACCTGTTTTGCATACAGGGAAAAGGTCATAGCTATGCCTAAGACCTGTGTTTTTCATGGCAATCTGGAAAACAAGGTGTTGTTTTATATTCTAGAAAATCAATAGGTTTTAAAACCACCAGAAAACAATATATCCATAAAAGCTTTCTTTATTTTTTTAAACTGGTAGAAGGTTACCCTATATATGTGATACAGAGAGAACAGTTGAGGTGATGTATGGCAAAGCGAGATTTAATATCATTAAACACCAGCTTAATAAGTTGCTTTTAAGAATTTCATTTTTTACTTTGTTATTATTGAAACATTTCCTGGACTCTTGTTTGGAACACAGTTTGGTATACTGTACATCCCTGACTCATTCTTAAATGCTCACAAAAGAGAACCAGTCCAGTGTCAACTAGAATCAAATCAGCAATGTCAGTCTTTTCTAGTTTCCTCTTTATGTAAATACTCATGTTTTGAACTTTTTGGCAGGAAAGGAATGACTGCAGCCGGACGTTTCCACGTACCTCTAGGAAAAACAAAGATTACTTGAGTATGTTTTACAGGAAATGCTATTTCAGTCTTTCTACTAGAGAATTTCATTTGTAATTCAATGTCTGACTTGATATTTGATCCTGGAACAACATTTACTGCCCAAAAACATATACCTAAGGCTAACCCTATCCCTACCAATAATTTATCCCAAAAATCGGAGGGAAATGATAGCTGAATATCAAGGGTGCAGAAGCACCTAACACTTTTTGTATGCCCATTTCCTGTAAATGTATCCCTCAAATCTGATTGGTTGATTGGGATTGTTCCAGGAACACATTTTACTTGCTGAAATCACGTTCACTAGATATTTCAGTTTTTCAGTGTAAAAGGGCCCATCATTTCTGTATGTGATTTGCTTCATATGCCATAAAATTTATGAAGTTAGATTAAAGAGTTGTATTAAAATAGCCAACACGATTTAGCCAGAATTTCTAAACATTTCCCCCAAAAATAGAACAAACTGAGTCATTGATTCAACTTTTCAACTCGTATAATACAGTTTATGGCTGTATATTTTGTTCAACCTCATTGTATAAGTCATAAAAGTGCAGATATCAAGGTAAGAAAGTGGAGACATAAATCTTTAGATACTTTTAATGGCTTGGTTTACCATCTTGGCAGCTGGCAGGCATAGAGATAGGGATGTCTTTTGATTGCTTTGAGACTTTGAAATCTAGATGATCCTCAGTGAAAGCCGTCTCCAGCACCAGCAGCAGAGACTGTTTGAGCTTCTTCTTATACTCATAAAAAGCACACAAAACACATAGAAACGGGGTTTCACTACAACTTCTGTTTTTAACAAAAGCCAGCAGTTCACTCCAACGATTTGTTTTTTAAACAAAACTCGTGGATATGATAAGGAAGCAAGCATATGAAAAAGGCCAGGACCACAGCTATAATGACCCGGTACGACCTGAGCTGCTTCCTCTTTTTGAGGCTTTTGACTCGCACTCCGATAGCTATATATGAAGATGCAATGATCAGGAAGGGGACGAGGAAGCCCACTATGAACCTATATGTGACCAAAGACTTGTAGGATTGTATAGAAGTTGTATAGTTGGAGATTCCTTCAGGCTCTGCTGTTGGGTGGATGGTGACAGCAGGGATGCTGCAGCCGATGGATAAAACCCACACAATCTTGCAGATGATTCTGGCTTTGAGTAGGGTTCGATTATTCTGAGACCACACGACCATCCATGTGCACAGGCATCGGTCCAGACTGATAGTCGTCAGCAGAAAAATGCTAGCATTTATGTTTAGGAAAATCATGAAGTGGAGAAACATGCTCTTGTAGCGACCAAAGTTCCAAGCCATCTTGCAAAAGGCTATAATGTAGTTTATGATCAGAGTTGAGGAGAAGATGAAGTCTGCAATCGCCAAGTTGAGGAACCAAATTGAGTTGACTGTTGTCTTCATTTTGTAGCCGGTCACAAATATGACAAGGCCGTTTCCGATGAGACCTACTGCAGGGATGGCCAAGTAAATGCATATTTTGAAGACGTTAATGCCCGAAAAGCCCTCGGTCTGCATGATAGAATTGTCTGTTGTGAATCTGGTCACATTTTGTGGCCCAAAAGTAGTGCCTGCTACTCAAAAACAAGATAAAATACAATGAGTGTTGGTTTCTGGAATCAGAATATTTTTTATGGTACATTTCACACTTTACATTTCAGAAACTAATTTTTCTATGCCAGAACAACATGCTATGTGAAGCATAGTTTCACATTCTCACTTCATATTTAACTTTCTTTCTTTCTTTCATTTGAAAGAATTCCACTATTTTCATCTAAAAGTGAGCCTTTTGACCAAATTTTTGATTAAAATAGTATTCTGAATTTTAAACATTTCTGAAATAAAAATGTATTTATTGTAAGTACATAAATGTAAATAATATTTTCACTCTTTTTGCAATTAGAAAAAATAAAACACAATGACATTTTGAAACTTAAATATCTGTTCACAAGTGATATTTACCTATATTTTGTTTTTCATATTAAATGTTGTATGACAATTTCATTTTGTGTAGATAATCATAGTGTGGAAGATACATTTTAAGTAATTACATTTTGATGGATTTTCATATTTTCATGTGAAGGTCTGGTCTGACTTGTAATAAGAAAAAGAAAAAATAAGCTATAAACAAACAAGCAAGCAAGCAAATAAATAAATAAATACACGCTTATGCCTATATATAAACAAATTAAAGCAACCTTCATAAAACAAAAAAATAAAATACAAATACAAACGCTAAACCCAACATCTGGGACACTGTCAGCAAATAAGGACACACCTTTATATGAAAAAAACTTTTTTTCAAATTTCTACATTTACATTTTCACCCTTTCAGACAATGTAAAATAATAACATTCTTTCAGCAGGCAGCAAGATGCATAAAAAAATACACAAATTAGACTTACCCATTTTCTGTATGTCTTCAGTCTGTGTTGAAGCCCATAAAACCTCTTTGCATGTTCTCTTTTCAGTTGACAGTTAACAACTGATGATAAATTCCCCTTTACTTAGGAAAGAGTGATGGTGGGATGGAGTAAAAAGATAAATATGCTTCTACAGAAATCTATTTGTGCAATGTTAAGTTCTATTTCTGTAATCTGAAATTCCACCAATGAATCATGAGTGATGAGAGAAGTGTGTTACAAGGTGTTTTTGAAAGATACTATCCTGTGACACTTGGCATCCAGTAATAGATATATAAAGGTTGCATTACAGCATCGTCTAGAATCGTAACACCTTCCTTCTCTCCCACCAGAGACTGACCCTGCCCATCAGTCACAGGACTGACCACAGCGGATGATTTAACATAATTTTGTTGACAATTGCGGGGGAAAAAAGGCTTCAATAAATTTACATGACAGACTTGGGTTATTTTCTTTCTGTCTGGAGTTGCAATTTATTTATTAAGATCGGACAGTGCACACAAAACAGTATATCGTCCCACAAATTTTGCGCAGACCGGTGAGCCTACTAAAGGCAACAATGCCAAAACGTGATCCCCAGGGTTAAATACACGCTGTTCAGACTGACGATCAAACTAATTTTTCATCTTTATCTGCGCTTTTTCAAAAATTTCCATGCTGTTTGACAAGCTAAAAATTAGCGTCTTCTAAAACCGTTTACATATCCAAGCAGAATTTTTGGTGGCTGTTTACCTTCTAACTGATCACCCACAACAGCAAGCGGACAACGCACCTTATCCCAAAAACTAATTTGTTGGGACTAAAACCCAAACTAGACTGCGTGACCTCCCTTGCAGTTAACAAAAGCCATGGAAGTCCTTCCTCCCAGTCTCGATTTAATTCAACGCAAAATGCACCCAAAAGAGACTTAAGCATTTGGTGAAACTGTTCTAGCGCTCCCTGACTTTGAGGATGGTATGCGCTGGAATGGTGATGTTGAACTCCCAAATGTTTAAAAATTCCATGAACATTTTAGACGTGAAATTCGTTCCCTGGTCACTTTGCATGACCATGATATTAAAGATTGAAATGAATTGAGACATGGCTTTTACAACAGGCCGAAAGTAGTAATATTACACATCGCATAAGCCGCTGGGGGTAGCAAGTATACTTTGACACATTATAGTCAAGATAAATTTACTTCCCGATTTAGAGGAAGGTAACGGACCAACACTATCTACTAACAAATTTTCAAAGGGTTGCTCTACTGGAGGTATATTGGATACATTGGAGCCTGTTTCAGTGGCTGATTAGGTTTTCCAATTACTTGGCACGTATGACATGTTTTAATAAACCGCGAGATATATTTTTTTTAAAAGTGGCCAATAAAAATGCTGCAAAAACATATGTTTTTTTTACACCTAAGTGCCGGCTATATCGCTGTGAGCCAATTTGCCCCCTCCACGTGCCCCCTTACTTTGAATGGGCAAAGAATGGGTAATCTGCTCTTACCAGTAGGCCTACACTCTCATGTCCCTCTAAAAGAGTAACAAACCCTTCCGACATAAATGGTGCATACCCTGTGTTGTGTTTAAATTCAGAACAATTCCTTTTTGTCATGGACAGATTCTCCGTACGGTGTACAGATGGCCCATGCGATAAGCAAAAGAACAGGTGCAGAATTTTTATTCTTGCCACATCCCTGTTTGCTTTTAAGTACAGGACATTCATTCTTCCAGTGTCTGACTTCCAAACAACAACGACACATAGAACGTCTCAGGTTACGTTTGTAACCATGGTTCCCCGAGTGGGGAACGAGACACTGCGTCCCCTAGGGGTCGCTATAGGGAACGCCGTCAGCGTGACTCGTGTCTGAAGCATACATACAAAAACACAACTTGTTGGCTGGCAACAGCCTATGACGTCACTACCGGCGTGACCACAGTATAAGGGGCGCCGGGAGAATACATCATCCACTTCTTCGTCTGAAGCTTGCGTCCGAAGAATGGCACACAGCCTAGGGGACGCAGTGTTACATACGTAACCTGAGACAATCTATGTGTCGTTGTTGTTAATTGACATTAAATATTTAAGACATCACTAACAGATAAAATAAAATATAATTAGTATATGTCCAATATTCGCAAAGCTCTCTCTAGACTTCATGTTTCTAGTGAACTAACAAGCTATGAACACTAATAACTTGAATGATGTAAATAAATGCTATGTGACATTTTGTTCACAAGCTGTATTATAGTTTAAAACTGTAATATCTCACATTTCAATCAGTTCATCATTGTTGTTTTCTGAAGTAACAGCATCCTTTTATTATGCTTCTATTTTCTTCCACCATTGCTTTCAACACCCCCTTCAGTAGCATTCGCCGGAAGAGGAATGTATTTCAGTAATGCCAGCTGCTCAATGCATTGTTCAATTATTACATAAACACATGTCAGACTAATAGCATAAGCTGCATGCTCAGGCGGGGAAACGTGCACAAGACTTAATTCCATTCCTAAGTTCATATATAAGTCACTGATATGAGGAGATAGATACAGAATAGATAGATAGATAGATATATAGATAGTTAGATAGATAGATAGATAGATAACAGATAGATTAGATAGATAGATAGATAGTAGATAAATAGAAGTAGAATAATATTAGATAGATAATATGTTGATAGAGCTGTTTTATGCCTATAATAAAGGTCAGACAGACATAGCATACAAACTTCAAGATTACAAATTTGATCGTAACATACATAATTATACAGAATATAATCAGTAGTGAAATTTAGTCAGGTCCGCTCCATGTACAGAGGCAATTATATGTAACAGAAACACAAGAGAATATACATAATGAAGAAAAAACTGAAGTAAGAAACTGTATGTATTTATAAAAAACTGTTGAAGACAACAAACAGAATGTTTCAAACAGATTATCTCAGTTTTGGTGATTAGATAAACATTGCAAATAGATTTAGCACTAAATTGACAGTATTACATTGTGCTAAAGGTTGTGTCAAACAATCAAATCAAATCAAATCACTTTTATTGTCACATCACCACAGCACAAGTGCCTTGGTGAGTGAATTGCTACGATGCGGCTCCAGACAGTGCAAAAAACAAAACAAAAAAACACAACAGTTTACATATGGACAGTACATATATGTACAGACTGTACAGAGGACAATGTGCAAAATACACATACATATACTCATACACATAGTGTACTATATAGACATACTTCGTTACCAATACACATTATACCCGTATGTACACAATCTATACATTATGTAATCTATACATGTAATAATGTGATGGTGCAGCAGATTATAATGTACAGCAATGGTTTGAGCAGCAGATATTGTGCAAGGCAACAGATTATACATATGCAGTGTCGTGGATGTGCATTGTATTGTTCAGTGATAGCAGATGTGTTAGTGCAGTGTGTGCGTGTATCCGGTAGAACTGTGTTAAAGTGCAGTGCATGGCATGTTGTGTGAGTGGGAGTGTGTTGTAGGGTGGGTCATTTCTGACTGTTCATTAGCCTGATAGCCTAGTTAACAAGTCAACGAAAAGGATATATAAAACAGAAAAATATCTGTTGAAAATATTTTTCAATGTTAAAATATTTCCACAAAGCCACTTTAATAAACAAAGACAAGTATAAAATAATTAATTTGTAGGTTATCCACAAAAAGCATAAACAACACAAATAATTTTCAACCCAACTAGAAGCAGCAACACTGACCCGACCAATGGTGTGAGTTTGAGGCGGGGCTATCAGTTTGTCCAGCCAATGAAAAATAGGGCCATGTGAAAGTCAACAATGAAAAATCTTTTTTTTTTTTGGATGACACTGATGGCACATAAATTGCTATGTTTAAAACTTCAAATTGTCTTTAACACAAATTGGCTTTGAACCTCTGGCCTGAGATGGCAGATATCAAGGCAGCGATGTGGAGAGCTTGTTTATGTGATTTATCTGATCACTTCAATCTAACATAAGGACTGAATATCTCTGAGACTGATTTTCTAAAAGCCTGTATTGTTGTCCTGGCTGCTACAGCACGATGAGATGGTTGTTTCGTTTGTCTGCTTGAGACCTTGTGATTCTGAGAGGCGTGAACATGTGGAGGTGCGAGATGTTCGGAAAGGCAGATGTTCTTCTGCAAAAGCCGTCTCCAGCACCAGCAGCAGAGACTGTTTGAGCTTCTCCTTAAACTCCTCGCACATGAACACATAGAGAACGGGGTTCAGACAGCTGTTGAGATGAACCAGGCAGTTAACAAATGGTCCTATTTTATTGAATACATTTTCAACGTCACTCCACTTATTTATCTTTGCCGTTATGGAAAACAGCTGTTGAACATGAAAAGGAAACCAGCATATGAAAAAGGCCAGGATCACAGACATAATGACCCGGAAAGGCTTAAGCTTCTTTCCTCTTTTGAGACGTTTGGCCCTCACTCCGATAGCAATGTATGAAGATGCGATGATCAGGAAGGGGATGAGAAAGCCCACTATAAACCTGTATATGAACAGAGACTTTAAGATGTTTATAGAGCAAACATAGGCGCATTGATTATTCTCTCCTGAGCGGCACAAAACAAACGGGATGCTGCAGCCGATGGATAAAACCCACATGAGTGAACAGATGATCCTGGCTTTGACCAGAGTTCGTTTGTTTTGAGCCCAAACAATCACCCAGGTGGACAGACATCGATCCAGACTGATAGCCGTGAGCAAGAAAATGCTGGCAAACATGTTTAGCACCGTCACGAAGGAGACAAACTTACACATGAAGTCACCAAAGAGCCAAACCTTGCTGAAGGCAGTAACAATGTAGAGGATGATGACTAAGATGAAGATGAAGTCTGCAATACCCAAGTTGAGAAACCAAATGGAGTTGACGGTTGTCTTCATTTTGTAGCCAGTCACATATATGACGAGCCCGTTTCCAACAATACCCAGAGCAAAGACGACAAAGTATATGAATATATTGAAGATTTCAATGTCTGATAAGACTATCTGTGTTGAGTTGTTCAACTGTTGACCTGTAATATCTTCTTGTCCCAAACTGTTGTTTGCTAAACAAAGAAAAGAGCAATACAACGGTTTATGACAGAATTAACATTTATGAAACTAGAATGATTCGTTCACAAATGCAAATTATATAATTCACAAGTTCAAATCACCGACTCAACGATCCTGTTGCAGTGGTTAACCATGGAGGCCGTTTCTGCCACCAAATAAAAAAATACTAGCAATGTTTTAATCTCACAATTTGGAATTCTAAGAAAGAAATCTGAATTTTGAGATATAAACAAAATTCCAAAATATAAATTCAGAACTGCAAGATATAAACATGAAATTCTGAGTTTACATCTTGTAATTCTGTTTTTTTCTGCTGTGGAATATAACATAATGCAATTAAAATCCAATACATTTATTTCAAAATTGTATATTTTTATTTCACAGTTCTGACCTTTTTCCAATTTTTTTTGTCAGAATTGTGAGTTTTTAATTCTCAGTTCATAACATCTCACAATTCTGTTTTTTCCCCTTAATATTTTGAGAAAAAAAGTCAGAATTGTGAGATATCAATTCAGAATCGCAAGAACAAATGCCTGTGTTGTGTGATTAAAAAGTTGCAGTTCCCTTTAATTTCATTTGTTTTATCCTGTGGCACAATCCAGACACAATCTTCCATAGTCAATAGCTCACTGAAGAGAAAGATGTTAGTAATGATTTTCATTTTTGAATAAAGTTGTTGCATGTCTTCAAAATATGTTTTTTTAATGCATTTATTATTATTACAGCTCTGATTTTACACATTTCTAGTCATTATACATTATGCTCAATATCAAATAATTTTTAATCCTCTAATTTTAATTATCAAAATTATGGGGATCAAAAGTTTGCAAATTGAGAGGTTATAATACAAGGATTTACTCATTCTTACACCAGGGGGCATCATTTCCTATGCTCTGTATTACACAGAAAATACATAGGGTACAGGTGCATCTAAAAAAATGTGAATATTGTGAAATGATTTTTTTTCAAAAGTAAAAACTTGTTTCAAATAGTTAAACTTTCATAAATTCTAAAATTATTACATGTAAAGTAAAACATTTCAAAAGTGTTTTTTTTGATGATTAGAGCTTACAGCTCATGAAAGTCAAAAATAAAATAAAAAGTCACAAAATATTAGAATATTTCCTAAGATCAATCAAAAAAAAGGATTTGCAAAACAGAAAAGTTCAAGTTCTTTAAAGTAGACTCCAGACCTTGATTTCCAAATAAAATGCCAAATTTACTTTTATCTGAAAAGAGGACTTTGGACCACTGAGCAACAGTCCAGTTACTTTTCTCCTTAGCCCAGGTAAGATGCTTCTGACATTGTTTCTGTTTCAGAAGTGGTTTCAGCCTTTTCCTAATACGTCTGAGCGTGGTGACTCTTGATTCACTGACTCCAGCTTGAGTCCACTCATTGTGAAGCTCTCCCAAGTGTTTGAATCAGCTTTGCTTGACAGTATGATCAAGCTTGCTGTCATCCCTGTTGCTTGTTCACCTTTTCCTACCCAATTTCTTCCTTCTAGTCAACTTTGCATTTAATATGCTTTGATACAGCACTCCTTGAACAGCCACACCTTTCAGTAATGACCCTGTGTGACTTACCCCCTTTAAGTTTAAGTTTATTTCATTTATTTATACAGGGACAATGCACAACAAAAGTGTTGTGCCAGAGTTAGCCATAAAGCTAATTTGCCTCTGCAGTCCCTGGGCAGGATGTTGTTACAAAATGACCATGTTCAGTCAAAAACAATACAATACAATACATACAACACATACAATATCACATCATACTCCATTAAAAAAACCAATCAAGTCAATGATCACATATTTGATTTTTCTTAAGCCATACTTTAAGCATAGTTTTAAAAATACTAAATGTTGCACACTCTCTAATATAAACAGGTATTAAATGCCATCTTTCTGCTGCTCAAACTGAAAAAGCTGATTGTCCTAAATTTAGTTGAACAGTCACCTGATGACCTAGTCTGCCTGATATTGTCCTTACAGAAAGTCACACATTGTTTAAGAGGTGGTGGTGCAAGATCATGAAATAATTTGTACATCAAACATACATTAGCAAAAAAAATAAAAAAAATCCCACAATACATTCCCACAGTTTTACTCATATTAAGAGTGAGGCAAGAATGACAAAGCCAATCTGAGACTTTGTTCAACGCAGCAGTAAGTTTGATAGCAGCTTGTTCTTTTGTTGCTCTTAGCATAAGTATAAACAACTGTATCATCTGCATACATCTGAATCTGGACCTCTGGACAAACTATAGGCAGATCATTAATGTATAAGCTGAACAAAATTGGTCCAAGAACCGAACCCTGTGGGACTCCAATATTACAATCAAGAAATGGGGAGCATGCATCATTAATTATTGTACACTGTTTTCTTAAACTTAAGTATGACTCCATCCATGTTAATGTATTACTTGGAACTTGGAAAATAACATTGTTTTATTTACAAATTAACCAAATTAGTAATAGGTGTACTAAGAACATTTGCATACTTTTTAACTAATACAGAATCACAATCAAAAACATCCTTGCCTTAGAAATCTTAAGTCGGCCTAACATTTTTAGTAAATAGGACTCAGATATTTCAGAAAGATTAAAAACAGTAAGATCATGATTTGGTAATCTAATATGCTTGCTTCTCACACTAAATCCTTGTGTTAAATCTTGAACTGAATCTATAAAAAAAATATTAAATACACTGGCAATTTGATGTTTATCTTGAATTAAACTTCCATGAACAGTAATTCAATGTCTTTATCGTTTGTATTATTTTTATTTTGTACTTTATTGATATTCTTCCATGCTTCTCTACTATTCCTCTTTGCATCATTTGTAAGATCAAGAAAAAAAATGCTTTCGCTTTTCTCAATTCCTTTACAACTTTATTACGTAAGTGTTGAAATGTCCTTCTATCATGAGCTAACACTGATTTAAGTGCTATTTTTAAAGCATGTCTCATTAACTTCCACTATTTAGCCATGGCAAATTCTGCTTCTTTCTATAAAAAGTGAAATTTTGACTAAATTCAACCTTAATCTTATTAATTGTACCATTAAACACGCAGAGGCAGCTTCTAAATTATCTGTAGACAGAATCTAATTCCAATCTAGTTTTGTAAATTCGTTTTTAAGTCTTTTCGATATAATATTTAGTACATTTTCTTTGTCTTGTTGATATAAAAACCTGCGTTTTGTTAATTTTCTTACCACTAATATAAGATTATGATCTGATAGCATTTATACATTTATTGACTTAGTTATTCTTTTTGGTTTGTTGCTAAATATTAAATCAATTTGAGTTTTAGATGATGATGTGATTCTAGTCCCTGAATTAACAGTACGAGGTCAAAATGTCTTACTATCTCCTGAAGCTTTTTCCTATTTGACTTCTCATTCCAATTTATTTATTTATGCATTTAGCAGACGCTTTTATCCAAAGCGACTTACAGTGCATTCAGGTTATACATTAATTTGCATAGTGCATTTGTCTGTTGCATTCTTTGCGCTGCTTATTGAACCACTGAGCCACAGGAACACTCATTGACACTATTTATATTAAAATCTCCAACCAAAATCAACTCTATATTTCGATCAAAACCCTTGAAAAGATTTCTCAGATGACCATAGACCATCTATATATAGACAGAGGTCTATATATGCCCACTACAGTAAATGTCATACATGGAGATAAAACAATTGTTACAGCAATATATTCTATATCCACTGAGGCATTGAATTCAATTTCCTTACGATTTAATGCAGTCCTTCACGTACATAATCAGTCCACCACCTTTTCCAAATGTTCGATCCTTTGTGAAGACTGTATATCCCGGGACCAGATATGCAGTGTTTGGTGATGATTCTGTCAGCCACGTTTCTGACAAGCATAGCAAATCAAAGTTCGAATTTGTGAGTAGCTGTTCCAGTTGTTCAGTTTTTGAGGCAACGCTTCTTATGTTCAAATTACCCAAAAGTAATCCTTTGGGCTTTGAACGCGAATCCCATAAAAAATTCTCATGATTTGCTGTTTTAAACAGATGAAAATCCTTTATCTCGTTGTGTGCTCCCAGTTTGAGAGTACCTTGTAGTTTTTAACTCCAAAAGGCCAGTGCATCGTCTTTATTAAAATTAGGTCCTTTTCCATCGTTTAATATAACGGAGAAAGATGGGAATTGGCTGCATAAATCAAAGGTAGTAACAACAACTTATGTGTCTGTCCACCGCTGATGTACGTATATTTGTTTCCCAACAGCAGCGTAATGATAGAAACAAAAGTGTAGCAGTATAGCCAATAACAATGATTTTCTGTGTCCTATCGGCAGTATTTTGGCTTTGATTGACTCTAGTTTTAAAATCAAAGTGATCAGTTTTTTGTTTAAATTGGCAGTGTTTACACCTGCAGCTCCTGCCCTGCCATCAGCGTGCGCCGCCATCTTTTTTCTCATCTGTCTGGAATGAGACCAAGTCATGAGTCTGATTGGATGAAAATACTGACTAATTTGATCAGGTGTGTTTGATTAGAGTTGGAGCTAAACTCTGCTGGACACCAGCCCTCCAGGAACAAGTTTGGTGACCCCCTGGCAGACGTGGACTCGTCCTGATTCCTGATGATCATTGATCTCTGATAGTCTTATCAGCCTCATATAAATACGTCCAGCTCCGGCTCTGTCTCACTGATAAACGTTCAGCTAAAGCCTAAAGATGATGCCCGTGACCCAGCGCCTGCTCGTCCTGACCGCTTTGTGGAGGGAGTCAATGATTGTCTTCTGGACCATTGGGAAGTCAGCAGTCTACTCCATTATTGTGGTTTCAAAGAACAGAGAATAAGTACTCCATCAAAATTAAAACAAAAAACTTGAAATGTTTAACTATATTGAAAAATATATGATCATTTTTAAATAGTTACTGGACTTTTCATGATTCTTTTTTTATGAGCATGGTAAGTAAATAATTTGAACATCAAAAACTTTTCTAAACATAAAATAAGAGTATTTTTTTAACTCACAAGCATATTTTTAGCTGTCTATAGCTTAAAATATGGATGTTAAATTAAAAAGACTGTAAGCAAAATCTTGTTGCACAATTCACCATAAGACCACAACACACTAGCCAGTATTAAACAGACAAGGCTGTAACTCATAAACAATATTTTATTGTTGTCCGTAGCGCAATACAGCTTGCAGCCAGTTTTGCATTTAAACAAATATTTTTTTTGCATTAATACAGTTGCATCCTGTATGACCACAGCTTTTTAACCACTACTGACTCACATGACACACACTAAACATGTTACCGAAGTCACAAAAACTAATGCACAATATATATATATATATTTTATTAAATTGTATATATATATATATATGTAAAAATTTAATAAAAAAAAGTTAGCCATTTCATCTTAAAATAGGATTTTACACTGAGTAACAACAACAAGGACAGATGATGAGATATTTTTTTTTATTTCTGTTCGGTTAAAGTCTAAACTTTCAACTTCAGTGGAAATGCTGCTTAATCTTGATCAAATCAACCATTCAGAAGAGGTTGAGACAATGAAACCCAACCAAAGGAGTAGAGGAATCAAAATATGCATGTCATTTAAAAAAACAGCATCACAGCAAAAAAATAAAACAACACACCTCACCCGGTTATTTTCATAGTGTATCATATCTCTCTCAGTAAAACACAAATTGGGTATGGGTACAATATAGGTTAAAAAATAGCTAACAGGAATATTGCATAGATAAAGGTTCTTACCCATTTTTAGTCCTGTCTGTCTGTCCTTCCTGCAAGTGTGTTATCAAAGCTCCCAACAACGTCTTTGCATGAACAATTGCTGGTTGTTTCCTCTTCACTTAAACGAAAGAGAGAGTGGGGTGGAGTGATGATGCAGCAAGGGAACTATGCTTCTGTAGAAAACTATTTTGAATATCAGCTTTCAAAGGAAAAAGTCTTCCACGGGGACCCAATATAGAACTATAATTATTATTGTTTATTAACATAATACAAATAAAAAAGAAAGAAAGAAAGAAATACTTATGACAACAGCCACTAAAAATAAATGAAGGGGAGGGAAGATAATTAGCTCTGCAGTTTAACATTGCTGCTTTGAGCCTGAAATGCAAATTTGACTTGCCACATTCTATTCATAATACAGTTTATCTTTCTTTTTGAGTGTTTAAAAGCAGTGCAGATGGTGCCATCTAGAGGCCTTGATCGTATTTTTAACTCACTTTGGTTAAAAGCACCTGCTAAACTAATAAATGTGGACCTATAAAAGGCAGACCTTTTAAGCCATTAAGACTAGTTTGTCATCTGCCCATCGTCAAAATGGACAAAAAGCACCTTACTGGCTCAATATGGCTCTATAAATAGTATTTGTAAGTCTTACTGTGTGTAGGAGAGATTGTGCTTTTGGCCTTTTTGTATTATGATACAAATGAAAACCTGATTTGCATACAGGAAAAAGGTTATTGCTATGCCTAAGACCTGTGTTTTTCATGGCAATCTAGAAAACAAGACAGGTAGATGAAGTGCAATGAGGTGCAGTGCAGGTCAGAGCCAATCCACCAGGCAGGGGCAAGTAGGCCAGCAAATTAGCAGCCCTGAACCTGGCAGCACAGGTCAGAGCAAGCCAGAGAGGGCCAGTGAGGACCACACCAGCAGCCACTATCTGAGCACACAGAACATTACACAAAATGCACTAACACCACACACACACACACACACACACACACACACACACATGTTGTTTTGAGGGTTACGGGACTTTCCATAGCGTAATGACACAGTACAAACCATGTACTATTGCCCTACACCTTACCCTACACCTAAACTTAGCCCTCACAGGAGACGTGCATTTCTACCCTCACAAAAACTCACTCTGTATGATTTAGAAGCGTTTAAATTATGGGGACACAGAAAATGTCTCATAAATCACCTTCTCCTTGTAATACCTACATACCCATGTCATTATACAAATTTGTGTCCTCATAAACCATAAACATGCCCACACACACACACCCCCACACACACACACACACACACACACACCACACACACACACACACACACACACACACACACACACACACACACACACACACACACACACACACACACACACACACACACACACACACAACACACACACACACTTCTATCTGTTTGGACAATGAAAGAAGTTGAAAACAAGTATTTGTCTGTTCAGTGGTTTTTATTTATAAAAAGAGAGATTAGTTGTCCAGCACTTGTGCAGTGCACTTTTTATGTCATCCCACTTGTGTTGGGGCACATGACTGTGCCCCCCCCTGTGCCACCCCATTAAAAAAATCCTAGAATCGCCCCTGGTACCAGGGTGGGGCAGGCAGGGCAGGAGGCCAAGGCGGGGCTCACGGAACGGAGCGGGCTCTGGAGCGGACTCCACACTGAAGGATAAAAAACACACATAAAAAACACAAACATAGTATGGAAACCAACATATGAAAAATGCCAGAGTTACAGTTATAATGACACGGCATGACCTGAGCTGCTTTCCCATTTTGAGGCATTTGATTCGTACTCCAATAGCTATATATGATGTTACAATGATCAGAAAGGGGACGAGGAAGCCCACTATAAATTCATATGTGATCTGAGATGTTTTGTCTTTAAAGAAAGGAATGCTGCAGCTTGTGGATGAAACCCACACAATTATGCAGATGATCCTGGCTGTTAGTAAAGTTCGTTTATTTTTAGCCCAAACCACCATCCATGTGCACAGGCATCGGTCCAGACTAATAACTACTAGAAAAAAAATACTAGTAAACAGACCTATTTGTAGTATAAAGAAGAAAGTGTGAATCATGAATTCACTGTAATTCTGCTTGTCCCAAACTGAGATAATACTAATGCACCGACTGAGGAAAATAAGAAAATGAAGTCTGCAATTGCCAAGTTGAGAAACCAAATGGAGTTGACGGTCTTCTTCATTCTGCAGCCAGTCAGAAATATGACAAGCCCATTTCCAATGAGACCCACGACAAAGGTGGCAAAGAAAATACATAAAAAAAGATCTGAAAGCTTGTAAATCCCTCATGCTGCATTGTGATGTTACGCGCTGCGTCTCCGGTCGTGTTTTCAGCTTCGAAAAGAGAGAGAAAACACAGTGAGGGATGATTTTGGGTCTGTTTCAGAAGCAAAGAAAGGTTTCTCTTGTCACATGTGAGGGGTCAGGGGTCTTACTGTACTATTTAATAAGAAACTTTTGGCAATAACCTCATGCTTTATATGGCCATTACTGTGGCAATCAATTAAGGTATTACCTTATTAGGTATTATTAGGTATTATTGGGGGGGATATTTTTGTGTTTAGATTCAATAAAGAAGACCTATGAAAATGTATAATGCAAATGGGAAAGAAGACTAAATTAAATGCAGTATTCAAATATTACAATGCTGTCATCTATAGCAGTTATCTATAGAAGCCTGTTTCCACCACTGAATACAAATATAAATAATAATAAAAAAAGTATTTGCAACATTTTATCTTACAATTTTGACTTTTTCTCAGAATTACGTGATACAAACTAGCAATTCTCACTTATTTTCTCAGAAGTGTGAGATATAAACTCACAATATCAGTCTTTTGGAATTGGACAGAATTGGAAATCATTACTCACAATTGTGAGTTTATATCCAGCAATTCTGACTTTATACGTGTCATTTCGTATTCATGCTATATCACACAATTCTGAGAAACAAAAAAAAATCAGAATTGCAATTTTATATCTCACAATTGACTTCATTTCTCAGAATTGTTTTGAATTGATATGCGAATTGAATTGATATGCGAGTATGTATAGGTGTGTTTGCATACAGCGAGTTTATATGCATGTCCGTGTGTTGTTGTGGGTGTATATGCATGTATCAAGTTTATATGTATACGCAAGTTATTCACAAGTGTATATGCATTCATTAGCCTACTAACATAAGATGTATTGGCATGGATTTCATATTAGTGTGCACGTGTATTTCATATATAGATATTAAACATACAACAGTAGCCTATACATGTGTGAGTAATTTCTAGGTGTATATGCACGTGTTTTATGTAGGCTATGTATTAATATGCAAAGTTTGATTTAAATCCTACATGGCGCCTCATAGAAAACAAACAAACAAAAAACTCTCACTTCCTTAATCCCTCCTGGCTCTAGATTGTACTAATCTGGGGTGCGTTTTCCAAAAACAATATGGTCGCAAATTCCGTCGTTACCAATAGAGTTCAATGGAACTAACGACCATAGTTAACTAACGATGCTTTTGGGAAACGCACCCCTGAACGATTTCTGAAACTTGTATTTCAAGCACTTCATGTGTCTATTTGCCTCCTTTGTATTGTATTCCTCAAAATTCTCTCTAAAGCATCTGCTAAATTAATAAATGTAAATATAAATGTTATTTTTTAATAAAAATAACAAACAACCATATTAAATCATATTGGAATATTGCACAAATTAAACTCTTACCCATTTTCTGTAGCTTGGTTTGTATTGTGAGTGCTGACAAAAACTTGGTCAAATAATCAACATCTGGAAACATGATCTCCTCTACTTATATGAAAAGCTCACAGGTGGATGGAGGATGTTGCATGTGCACTTTGTGGTTGATTTACTAAGAATAACTGTATTTTTCTTTGGCCTATAAATATATCTCACAGGCAAAATAAAAAATGCCCATCTATCATATATAATATATAGATATATATATATATGCACATACACACACACACACACACACACACACACACACACTACACACACACACACCACACACACACCACACACACACAGCACACTTTATATATACACACACAACACAATCACCAGCCACTTTATTGCACCTACTATCAGGTTAGACCCCTTTTTGCCTTCAGAACTTTCTGCCTTCATTTTTCATTAAACAATGCTCAGGGGAACTAACAAAGTGTACCAAGAAAATGTCTCCGCACCATTACACCACCACCAACAGCCTGAACCATTGAGACTGTCTACACCAAATTCTGGCCCTACAATCCAAATGTTGCAGCAGAAATTGAGACTTATCAGACCAGGCAACCTTTTTCCAATCTTCTATTGTCCAATTTTGGTGAAACTGTGCGAAGTGTAGCCTCAGTTTCCTGTGCTTAGCTGACAGGAGCGGCAACCGGTGTGGTCTTCTGCTGCTGTAGCCTATTAACTTTAAGGTTTGAGGCGATTATGCATTCAGAGATGCTATTCTTCATTCTTCATTTGTAACAAGTAGTTAGTTGAGTTACTGTTGCCTTTCTATCAGCTCAAACCAGTCTGGCCATTCTCCTCTGACCCTCTGGTGTCAACAAGGCATTTTCACAGACAGAACTGCCACTCACTGCATATTTTTTTATTTTTTTTCCTGAACCATTCTCTGTAAACTCTAAAGATGGTTATTTGTTAAAATCCCTGTAGATCAGCAGTTTCTGAAATACTCAGACCAGCCCATCCGGCACCAACAACCATTCAGATGATTGGTATGTTCCACTTGAACTCAGAAGTTGGAATTCCGACACGGAATGTAGGAGGAATCGCATAAACTCCAACTTCAGAATCCAATATGGCTGCTCAGTGCATCAACAGAAAATAAACTGTTGAATTTATTGTTTATTAGCATTTATGTTTGTCTGTGTCTCAATAAACGCAGTGATGCACACAGTACTATCCAACCTCTATTTGTGGACATGAGACTGGCAACATCCATGCAAAATACCACTTAGTATGTGTTTTTAATTGACTGGTATTGCTAAAAATGGATGTGTCCATCTTGGTTTTCTGAATAGGGTCCATTTGGGTGTGACATAATTTCCAGCTTGGACATTCGGCTTAAGCGCTATTTGGACAGGACTAGTTTTACAGGGGGTCGTTAATAAAATAAAAAATTTTTAAATGCATCATGCCTGGCCTGACTGCAGTTGTGTCAGATATCATTGGTTATTTCTGGTGATGTCATGGAAAACATCAAACCTGGCATGACACATCTTCCTGTCTCTGAACTGAATGCAATAACTTCATCAAAAGGGAAGCTATGTAGAGAAAAACTAAATAGGCATGTTCCTCTTTTCAGTGTGAAATTTGTTTTCTGCACAGTCCTGTGGTCTCAGAAATTATGGTTAAGACATCATGTAACCAAAGAAACGCAGTTGGCAGGCAGTGACTCCTAAAATGTAAAAAGGTTTAAACACCTATTTGTGATGATCACTTTAGGACTGTTATCTTGGCAGTAAATCAGACAGAACTGGAACCACAATCATGGCTAATGATTGAAATCCATGAAAATATGAAGCAGCACAACTGTTCAACACCGATAATGATAAGAAATGTTTCAGCAATTCAGCGTATTAGAATGATTTCTGAAGGATCATGTGAGACTGGAGTAAGGTTGCTGAAAATTCCGCTTTGCTATCACATGAGTAAATTATATTTTAAAATGCATTAAATTAGAAAACAGTTATTTTACACTATTCTAATATTTCAAATTATCCCTGTTTTTTATCAAATAAATGCAGCCTTGATAAGCATAAGAGACTTCTATCAAAAACCTTAAAACCTTTATGACCCCAAATGTTTGAGGAGTAAACTATGTTGTTATCAATTTCGTGCATTTTATGTAATTTAATCAATGCCAGTTTTAGTTGTTCATTACCCTGTCTGTTAGTAACACTTTTTGTTTAGGTCATGGTTCCTGGAAACGGTCTTGCATCACCATAAGCATATTTTACAATCTTTTTTTTTTACATTGAGAACTCACACATATATAGCGCCTTTAAACTTTTTTATTTTAAATTTCTTGAGTCATTAAACATCTTTAGAAAGTTGAATTATTTTTATTGACGTTATTTTCAGAGAGTCGGAACTCTAGTTGTAGGCGACAGTCTGGTCAATCCATTGGCGGAGATAAGCCACGCGGGAGTAGATGGCTGGGGCGCGAACATTGCAGTCGGTGCTGCCCCAGGACACGATGCCCACCTGATACCAAACACCTGCGCTCTCACACACCAGAGGACCACCAGAATCACCCTGTAGTTGACAGATGGACACATCAGGACTATAGTACTGTATATATGCATTAAAATATAAGGTATCTGTCTTCATATACCTGGCAAGAGGAGACACCGGAGGCTCCAGCACAGATCATGGAATCTGTGATTCTGCTCTGACCCCAGTATTGCTGGCACTGAGCAGGACTCAGAAGGGGCAGCGCGGTCTGCTGCAGGATACGAGGACTTGCTATAAAAACAAAGCAAATAGAAGAAAATCAAACCACGTTTAGTCATTTTAGAAGTCATTTGAATGTTTTGAATGATGATGATATATTTACAGGTGGTTCCAGTTCTGCCCCATCCGGTGGTGACGCAACGAGTGCCGGAGGGGATGCTGGAGGAGGAGGAAGCCAGACACACAGGAGAGATGCGGGTCGTCAGCTGGGCTGGAGAGGACAGTTTGAGCAGAGTGACGTCATTGTTGAAGGTGTTTCCGTTGTAGTAAGGGTGGCTGATGGCCTACAGTGGGAGGAAAATTGTATTTTAAAAGTTACTTCATAGGTTTTAGATAGAGTAGATTATTAAATATATTTAAATTATAATGTGAAAAAGTTAATTTAAAGGTTTTGAGAAAAATTTAGACAAGCTGTTCAGTAGGTTTGTTTCTTAATGTTCAAAAGTTCGGAGTTGGCAAGATTTTTAAGTGTGTTTTTAAAAATATCTATAAATCTCTAATGCTCACCAAGGCTGTATTTATTTGATCAGAAATACAGTAAAAACAGTAATATTGCGAAATAGTATTACAATAAAAAAACTATGTTCTATTGTAATACATTTTAAAATGTAATTCATTCCTATGATGACAAAGCTGAATTTTCAGCATCATTACTCAAGTCTTCTGTGTCACATGATCCTTCAGATATCATTCTAATATGCTGATTTGCTGCTCAAGTAACATTTATTATTATCATAAATGTTTAAAACAGTTGTGCTAAAAATGATTCTATGATGAATAGAAAGTTCAAAAGAACAGCATTTATTTTAAATAAAAATAGTTTGTAACATTATACATACTGTCACTTTTAATCTAATGCTGAATAAAAATAATAATTTTACTGACCCCAAACTTTTGAATGTTTCTGTAATTGTTACACAAAACTTCTAAACCCAACATATTAGTGAGCTCAAACATATAGACATAATGCCCTTTAAAGTTTTCCTCTTGGCTAAAAAAATCTGTTTTTTTCATAGAGAATTAAGTGTTATCTGTCAGGTAGTAGGGACAATTACTTACAATGTTAACAAATATATAATTTACAGAAACATTAAAAGGAGTCTGTTTGACACAAGTATTTGTAAGATCCCATCATGTGTGCTGGTTCTGAGAAGTAAGCAAGCAATATTTTTAAGTGAGGCAGAATGACAAACCCCTGTGGCTCTTGAGGTAATGCCAACGATATCATAGAGCCACAGCACTGTTATCAGCAGACAGTGACTCAAAGTAAAGGGATGCTGAACTGATATCATCAAAGCTTATACCTTGGCAATGCTCATGACTTGAACGGGCTCAGCATTGGAGCCTAGGTCATGCTCTCCAAGAATAACATAGTGATATCCAGCCCTAGGGTAGGAGGAATAAACAGGAGAAATTGAAAATAGAAACACGGTAAAGAATCAGGCAGGGTATGTTAAAGAAGTAAAACCGAATCAAACGTTCTTACCTGACACCACAGTGGGAAGCAGTGACCACCCAGTACTGGTTGAGCAGGGATCCTCCGCAGAAATGGAAGCCGTTGGATTGCTGGTTCATGCATTATTAAATATATATGATATAACTTTGGGTATGATGAATACATTTTTGGTAATATTACATTTTCCATGCATCTCAACTTATAGATATTAAATTGTAAATAACTTTAAAATGTATAATTAAAACTAGTAAAAGTTACCTGGAGAGAGACCTGCCAGGGCCAGGAACCCGACACTGCATTCTCTCCATTAACAATTTTGTTGTAGCCACCAATTACTGGCCTAATGGCAGGCACTCCACAACCTTTGTAAGTACATGCAAAAACATACAGTTATGGGCTATTAGTCAGTTCTTGATCACTTATTAGTTTGATTATAATAATATGTATTGAACCTCAGAAAGTCCTCTGATGAATAAAATAATAATATATATATAAATGCTGTCAAATGTGTTTTAGAGTAATTATTATCTTCAGGTTGACACTGACTCCTACTATCCTCATTGCAAACTTTGAAAACTCACCCAGAGTGGAGGCCACCAAAGCAAAACAGCTGATGATCCAGAGCATGGCGGAGACAAGTGCTTAAAGTTCTGCTACTGTTCACATTGGGTCTCTCCCATGCTTTATATTCTACTCAGCATCTGATAAAACTGGGAATTCATCAAGATGCTTCCATGCAGCTGGTAGGATCTCAGAGCCCAGGAACGTTCATATCTTGTTTAGTACAGTCATGTGACAAAAAGTATGTTGAAATATTGACAAGAACAAATGGGTCAACTCAGAAAAAAGGTTGGCTTCCCACCTTTGTTGAACCTTTTTACCCTGAATACATTCAAGTGTAGCATTGAGACACCTGAGAAGTTATTCTTTCACCTTTAAATATATAACCTGAAGTTCTTGTTGACCCCATATAATCTTTCCAGCAGAAGATACAGGAACGAAAATGCCCCCCCCCCCCCAAAAAAAAACAAACAAAAACAAACTTGGATTAAAGATTTTCTCCTTTCTTATACGCCAAATCATTATATTTTACACTTTTTGTTTATTGTGCAGGATGTTATGTGGCTGTTTAACACCATAAAATAATGTGAAACGATGTTTAACCCCTGTGGAATTCTGGGAAAATGCCCAGGAGATTACAAAGTGTTACTCACTTTAACGCTGACACCCTGGGAATGCTCTAAGTCTGCACAGGTTTTGTATTGGAACCATGATCATGCACTACAAGGACAACACAGACAAGCAGACACGTGTGTAATGTCTTTTCTCAATCAATGCAAACATACGATGAACACTGTTCTCCCTAAGGGAAAAAAACTAATATTTAAAATAATATTTAACTTCTAGATCTCAGATTAAATGCTTCAGTTTGTTTTCTATTCTCTTCTATCAGTTTAAATGCTTCAGTTGTTTTGATATTATATTATGTTATTATAAACCTAATAAAATTACCTTTTTGAGTCACTTATGCTCATCAAGGCTGTTTTTATTTGATCAAAATACAGACAAATAAAACCAGTAATATTGTGAACTCTTAGGCCATTGCAATTTCAAATATTGGATTTCCATTTTAAAATGTATTCCTGTAAAGCAAAGCTGAATTTTCAGCATCACTACTCCAGTCTTCAGTGTCACATGATCCTTCAGAAATCATTCTAATATTATGATTTATTATCAGTGTTGAAACTGTTGTGCTGCTTAATATTTTTTTGAACCTTTTTTTTCTTTGATTCTTTGATTAGGCTAATAAAAAGTAAAAAAGACCAGCATTAATTAAACAATATAAATATTTACTATCACTTTTTATCAATTTAACACATCATTGCTGAATAAAAATATTAATAATAAAAAATAATAAATAAATAAGAAAGAAAAAATGTACTGACCCCAAACATTTGAATAGTAGTGCATATTGTTACACAACAATTTATATTTTGAATAAACACTTCTTTTTAACTTTTTATTTATCAAAGAATCCTGAAAAATATCACAGGTCCCAAAAAATATTAAGCAGCACACATTTTTCCAACATTGATTATAAATTAGCATGTTAGAGTGATTTCTGAAGGATCATGTGACACTGAAACTTCAGCTTTGCTTCACAGGAATAAAATATATTTTAAAGTATATTAAAATAGAAAACTTTTATTTTAAATTGCAACAATATTTCACAATAATATTATTATTGAAATAATATTCAGTATTTTTTATCAAATAGATACAGCCTTGATGAGCCTAAGAAACTTTCCCCAAAAGATCCCAAACTTTTGAACGGCAGTGTATTGTACTGTAAAAATGTTTTCTCAGGTAACCTAAAATGTGCATAATTTAGTTACATCAAGAGTAAAATCAAATACAAATAGCACATTAAAGTTAAAAGTTACACACTTTTTTTGTGCGCGCTGTACAAGTCTGGTATAAAGAATGTTTTTGCTCAGGTGACCGAAATGTCCACCCAAAAGAGAAATGTTTTTCTCAGCAAGAAAAAAAATTAGAGGGAACATTGATGATGAATAGCTTTTCAAAAAGCACTGGCAATATACAGAAGTGCATAAACAGACATGACTTAGCAAGCTCTTCTGTTTTAGTTGGATTTGATCCTGAGAAATTAATTTAACACACTTTTTACTTTTAATATAAAATCTAGCACTGGATTAGGAAACTGTTATACATCTACTAAAAATCATCCAAATCATTCCAAAATGGTGAAAGGTCTATCACAATTGTTTGCAGATGTCACTTAGTTTGACTTCTTCCAGTGAACCCAAATTAGTGGGCTTGTGCATTGTAACAAACAGTAGAGGCATACCAGGAAGACCCAAAATGCTTTTTTATTTAATATTTATTCAGTATGTATGTATAAATTGGTTCAGAATAGTCAATAGGTAATTAAAATGACACATTGAGGATATATAAGTTATAAAGTGCTTTTAATAATTCTGTTGGCATTGTGCCATGAGTTATTTTCATAGCAGTAGTGTAGTGTTCGCTGGACTAATGAATAAATGTTCAGACACAGAAAAACAAAACTATGAGACTGGGGCTGGGGCTCTAGTTGAATCTAATAACTTCAGTGATCCATCGGAGAAAGTAAGAGACGCGGGTGTAGATTACTGGACGGTCAGTGCTGCAGAATTCGTGGCCCCAGGAAACGATGCCCACTTGGTACCAAACACCTGAACTCTCACACATCAGAGGACCACCAGAATCACCCTGCAGTGGACACAGACATCAGTGATCAACATTGGGAGTTCAGACCCTTTTATACTGTCTGTGGGCTGCTATTTCACATATTTTAATTAATTTAGTTTGATAATTTTTTTATTAAAAGCTTGTGTGTAATATCTTTATACCTGACAAGATGAGGCTCCAGAGGCTCCAGCACAGATCATGGCATCCGTGATACTGTTTCTATCCCAAAACTGCCTACACTGAGCTTGACTCACTATTGGCACAGTGGCCTCCTGCAGAATTCGAGGATTTGCTAAAAGCAAAAGAATAATGTGAGGCAATTAGTGTCTGAGCAGTTTATCTAGTAAATCCAGGAGTTGTAGGTATTGAAAATATTCTGTTGTATGTAGGTGATAAGAATTGCAGACTTACGGTGAGTTTCAGTTGCTCCCCAGCCAGCGGTGACACAAAGAGTCCCAGGGCGGATGCTTAAGGAGCTAGGCAGACATATTGGAGAGATACGGGACGTCATCTTTACTGGACTGGACAATTTCAGTAGTGCAACATCATTGTTGTACTTGGTCTGTTTTTTGTAGTCAGGATGGGTGATGACCTGTAAGTGTAGAAAGAAAAACTCTGTTTTGTTTGTAATGTAGCAAGATTTTTTTAATTATTTAATTTATTCAGATACTGTCACTTTTGTCAAAAGTGACAGTAAAGACAATTACTGTTAAAAATATTTTTTTTGTTTTGAATGAATGTTGTTATATTAACTTTCTATTCATCAATGCATTCTAGAAAAAAAATGCATCACAGTTACCAGAAAAAAAAGTTGTCCAAAGGTTTTCAACACTGATAATAATAAAACAAATGTTAGGATGATTTTTGAAGGATCACATAACATTGAAGACTAGAGTAATGGCTACTGAAAAGTTATCTTTGCCATCACAGGAATAATTTAGACTTCAAATAATATTAAAATAGAAAGCTGTTATTTTAAATTGAAATAATATTTCACAAAAGTATATATTTTAATATGATTAAATAAATGTAGTTTTGAAGAGACTTCTGTCAAAACATGAAAAAACAAACAAAATAAAACAAAACAAACAAAAAACTTCTCCAGATCGACCCCAAACCTTGGAATAGTGAAATTTAATAGTTTAAAACGTCTGTTTTGATGCAACAATATCATTGAAGATGATACCTTGGAAATTTTCTTGACTTGAATATCTTCATTATTGGAACCACGATCGTACTGTCCAAGGACCACATAGTCATTTCCAGGCCTAGAAAGAAAAGTCTAAAACCTTAAATACCTGGATGAGAGAGAGAGAGAGAGAGAGAGAGAGAGAGAGAGAGAGAGAGAGAGAGAGAGAGAGAGAGAGAGAGAGAGAGAGAGAGAGAGAGAGAGAGAGAGAGAGAGAGAGAGAGAGAGAGAGAGAGAGAGAGAGACAGAGAGACAGACAGACAGATAGATCTTACTGAACTAAACAGTGGGCAGCAGTGAGGATCCAGTTTTTGCTGATCAGAGAACCACCACAGAATTGCTGACCTCTGGATGTCTGGATCAAATATAAATAATTTCATGAGTTAATCACTATGCAGACAATGAGGCTCACCACCACTAGTATAAAAAAAGATTGTGTCTTTAAACTTATATCACTACCTGGATAGAGACCTGCCAGGGCCAAGAGTGTGCCTTGTTCCCATAAATAATACCTGCAGGACCTCCCCCAACTACATTTGGTACCTTTGGCAAATCCCTAACACTTGGTAGATCTTTTGGCAGATCCCCAAAAGCACTTATAGATCTTTTGGCAATTTCACCTGCTGGGTAACGCACGATTTGACGCACCCCACATCCTATCATCATAGTTCACAAAGAAACAAATGAGATAAGTAAAACAAAAACATATTAAATAAAACAAACACACACACACACACACACACACACACACACACACACACACACACACACACACACACACACACACACACACACACACACACACACACACACACACACACACACACACACACACACACACACACACACACACACACACACACACACACACACACTTGTGTGTCTATCTGTAACCTGTAATAATATTTATTCTCATAAAAACTCACCCAGAGTGGAAGCCACCAAAGCCAAGAAGCTAATGATCCAGATCATGTTGTACACAAGCACCTTATGTGTTGCTGAGTTTCCCATTAGGTCTCTCTCCTGCTTTATATTCCCTTGAGCATCTGTTAAATTTCGCAATTCATACAGGTGCTTCCATGCAGTTAGGAGGAGCTCAGGAATGTTTGTATTTGTCATATGAGGAAAACAATAACAATGCCATTATTATTTTCCTCACGTGCCAGACTGTAATAGGTGGGTCACCAAAACACACACACACACACACACACACACACACACACACACACACACACACACACACACACACACACACACACACACACACACACACACACACACACACACACACACACACACACACACACACACACACACACACACACACACACACACACACACACACACACACACACACACACACACACACACACACACACACACACACACACACACACACACACACACACACACACACACACACACACACACACACACACACACACACACACACACACACACACACAGGGATAGGGTTAATTTCTGTGTGAAACCTATTTTTCTTTCTAACTATTTATTCAATTGCAGAAAGTATAAAGCAGGCTGTTCTGAAAATTTTAACATACATTTACAGTAACATACGTTCCTTCTAGCACGAAATGAGACACGAGAATGCATGAGACAAGATATTGAGGAAATAAAATGCTTTATTTTTTATTTGAGTCATACAAGAAACACTGAATTAATTAACTGTAAAGCAGAGGTGTAAAAAACCCTCCCTGTGGAATAATAATGAATAATGAGTATAATAGCTAACTGAACATGTTACAATGCCTCACCTCAGCTAGGCATTGTTGTTGTAATTATAGCATGACTAACCTTGTAACCAGTAAATAATAGCTTACTGAAAGAATTACAGATCTGGAAACATTATGCTAAATTCATATGCTAATGCTGTTTCATAAGTGCCATATTGCTTTGGTCACAAGCTATAAGTTGGTCTCATCTGGAACATCTGACCAATGTGAGTTGTTAAGAAGCCTGTTTGAGATGCAGCAAGGTGACGTAAATCAAAATTTGCATTGGTTTCTGTCTATGTGTGAGCCTAAATATTGTGGTTATAGTCCACTATAAATATATTAAGTTATATATTGTGGTTATAGTCCACTATATTAAGTTTAGTCCACTTCCTCAATGGTGGACCAGAGGTGGAACCACTTCCTGCCCCTCCAGGAAAGCCCCCAGGCATTCCACCTGGCATGCCACCAGCACCCTGATAGAGTTTGGTGGTGATGGGGTTGCACACTTTTTCCAGATCCTTCTGTTGGTGTTCATACTCATCCTTTTCTGCAGTCTGTGGCACAAGACATAAGAAGAACTGTCTTGGAAGATGCTCTTTGTTCTGTGAAGTGGCTCATTGCTTAATCCAGTGTTTCCCCATCCCTTTTCTTGGAGGCATACATTACATATTTTCCAACTTTTCCTAATTAAACACACCTGATTCAACTCAGCGCATTAGTAGGGACTCCAAGACCAGAAATAGATGGGTCAGATAAAAGAGACATGCCAAATGTGTACTGTTGGTGTACCTCCAGGAACAGGGTTAGAAAACACTGGCTTAATGATCTCTTTGTTTTGGGGTGAAACACTCTGTGGCTACATACTCTGGTTTGACTTCCTCAAGAATTTCAAATTAAATCCCTTCAATGACAAAACCATACCTGAAAGGGATAGCCTTAATTCCATAAACAAGTGTAACCTGTAGATTGGCATGCAAGTTATGCAGTTTATGGTTGTTACCTACTTGGTTTCTGTCCAACCAGGCTATGACCTCATTGCATTTGTCAATAATAGTTTTTTTGTCCTCTGCACTGATCTTGTCCTTCAGCTTGTCATCCTCCACAGTATTTTTCATGTTAAAGGCCAGCGACTCCAAAGTGTTCTTGGCAGTGACCTTCTCCTTCTGGGCTTCGTCCTCTGTTTTGTATTGGTCAGCTTCCTGTACCATACGTTCAATTTCTTCCTTGCTCAAACGACCTGAAAGTAAAGATTAGTGAGAAACTCACTGTGAAAAACAGAGACCATTTTTGATCTCCAGAATCAAGTCACTAAGTATAAATTCAACTCTTTATTCAAAGTCAGGACAAGTAATTTTACCTTTGTCATTGGTGATAGTGATCTTGTTCTCTTTGCCAGTGCTTTTGTCCACTGCAGATACATTGAGAATGCCATTGGCATCAATGTCGAATGTAACTTCAATTTGTGGCACACCACGAGGAGCAGGAGGGATGCCAGTCAACTCAAATTTGCCAAGAAGGTTGTTATCCTTTGTCATGGCTCTCTCTCCCTCGTATACCTATGGGTAAGAACAATGGGGTCATTAAATCAGACTCTGATTAGCTGGAATGCCTTAAGAGTTTCTGGGTGAATTGCCATCAATATCTCGTCAGTTGTTTCAAAGAAATTCCTGAATAGTCCAACATTGGTCATTATCAGCATATGTGGTATTTTGGACGCTGGTTTGTTGGTGCCCCTACCAGGCTTAACAAGCTTTCCTTACAGACCTTCAACAAGCCTTTCTTGGTCAAGCAGTTCCATTCATTCATTATTATTTTTAGCTGGTGAACAACATGACTATGATGGTGCCACCAACTAGACGTGCACCAAACCAGCTTGGAAATGCAAATTCATGCTGGTCTGAGAAGCAGGCGAAAAAGACCAGGAAAGTGTGGGTCTACAACAACAACTTTAATTTACCTGGATCAATACACCAGGCTGGTTGTCCGAGTAGGTGGTGAAAGTCTGAGTTTGCTTGGTGGGAATGGTGGTGTTCCTCTTAATTAACACAGTCATGACACCACCAGCAGTCTCAATGCCCAGGGAGAGAGGAGTGACATCCAGCAGCAAAAGGTCTTGGACGTTCTCCGATTTATCACCTGCTAAGATTGCTGCCTGGACAGCTGGTGAAATATGTGGAAAGATTAGTATGTCATAAAGCAATTACTAATGGAAATTAAACCTCTTACCTGCTCCATAAGCAACTGCTTCATCAGGGTTGATGCTTTTGTTAAGATCCCGGCCGTTAAAGAAGTCCTGAAGCAGCTTTTGGATTTTGGGAATGCGAGTGGAGCCACCAACCAGCACAATGTCATGGATCTGTGCCTTGTCCATCTTGGCATCCCGCAGAGACTTTTCCACCGGCTCCAGTGTACCACGGAAAAGGTCGGCATTGAGCTCCTCAAAACGTGCTCTGGTGATGGAAGTGTAGAAGTCAGCACCTTCATACAGAGAGTCGATCTCAATGCTGGCCTGCGTACTGGAGGAAAGTGTGCGCTTGGCGCGCTCACATGCTGTCCGTAGGCGACGGACTGCACGTTTATTGCCAGTGATGTCTTTCTTGAACTTGCGTTTGAACTCTGCAATGAAGTGGTTGACCATTCGGTTGTCGAAGTCTTCACCACCCAGATGGGTGTCACCGGCAGTAGCCTTGACTTCAAAAATGCCATCTTCAATCGTCAGAATGGACACGTCAAATGTGCCGCCACCCAAATCGAAGATGAGGACATTGCGCTCAGAACCAATCTATAGTAAATTGTGACCATAAAGCAGCAGTTTAACCCTTTAAACCTTACTGTGCTGAAAGTTTATCTGAGATGCTGGACAACTAAAACTAAATGCAACTTCATTGAAACATAATTAAAATGCAGTTTAGCTTGTTTACCAACCTCATATATTTATATTCACATATAAACCACTGAACTAGGTCAAATATAGCTTAGGGTTTAACTCTATACCTTTTTGTCCAATCCATATGCGATGGCAGCGGCCGTTGGCTCATTGATAATACGGAGGACGTTAAGGCCAGCAATGGTTCCAGCATCCTTGGTGGCTTGGCGCTGAGAGTCATTAAAGTAAGCAGGCACTGTAATGACTGCATTGGACACTGGCTGAAACAATAAGATCAAATCATCATTAGCATGATCCTGATTAGCATACATAAAGTGTTCAAAAAAGTTTTTTAGTTAAGTGATTTTTGTGATTATTAAGGAAAGAGTATTTGCATTAGTTATGATTACTGTTCTTTGTTCATAAATCATTTTGCTCATTAAGAAACAACACATGCTTTCAGGAACATTTCTTGTAAAAGATGCAAGTTTAGAAGCAGCACAGTTAAACAAAAAGAGTCTTGCTGACTCTAATGATTGCAATCAAGTTCACATACTTCCTGTAGCCGGCGTTATCTCCAAATATCTCTCATACAATGTGGAGGTTTAATTCTGCACATAACATGCACAAAACAAACTTCAGTCTGTATTAGAGATTTTTGAACATGATACGTGTGTTGCAGAATCCGTGGTGAATTTAAAAAACACTTTTTACAGCAGACATCACTAAAAGATAAGATGTGTGCGAAGCTGAAAGATAAGATGAGTGAGAAATGTTAGTCTTCACCCCAGTGCGTGTGTCTCTCTGTTTTGGTTTGGCATGGCACGTGTTAGTATTATGTGATAAAGGCATTTCCATTACAAAGTTCAGAGAAAGGCTTTAAAAGTTGTAATACAAACAAATACGGCAGTCTACAAATGTAGGCATATATATTGTTTCAAAACAAAGGATTTTACTTAATAAAGAGTACACAATATTTTCATAATGTCTATCATCCTTATTGTCTTGAAGTCACAAATCTTTTATTCTAAACGCACACATCACACATTTTCTCGCAAAGTTAATGGCAATGTGATCTAAAGGAAGATATGCTGTCTATTCCCTGTTTGCTAGAATGCAACAAATGGGAAAGGGTGCTAAAAAATTATTGTAAAATATTTAAAAGTGCTTATTCACAGGGCTTTTGCATTGTTTTATTCACCTTGCCCAGGTAAGCCTCAGATATCTCCTTCATCTTAGTGAGGACCATGGAGGACACCTCTTCAGGGTAGAAGGTCTTTATCTCTCCTTTGTACTCCACTTCCATCTTGGGCTTACTACCCTCATTGATTACCTTAAAGGGCCAGTACTTCATGTCAGCCTGAACCACAGGGTCATCAAAGCGTCTACCAATCAAGCGCTTGGCATCTGTTGAACCAATAAGACACATGCAAAAGACAAAATGACAACAAACAGAAGCATTGCTTTAAAAGCTGCTGTTGGTTGCTGCTAACAAAGACATTACAGTATGTACAGTATGTCTCATTTGACTGTTAGTATTATAATTAAATTAACTACACTGCCATCTAATGGAGAACAGTAGCATAAACAAGTGTTAATGTCAATCTTTCATTCTTTTCGTCAAGAAAAATGCATAATGTTCTTAAAAATGATGAGCTGCCTTACCAAACACTGTGTTGTTGGGGTTCATGGCTACTTGGTTCTTGGCTGCATCTCCGATCAGTCTTTCGGTGTCTGTGAAAGCGACATAGCTGGGGGTTGTTCTGTTCCCCTGGTCATTAGCGATGATCTCCACCTTACCATGCTGGAAGATTCCCACACAGGAGTAGGTGGTGCCCAAATCAATACCCACTGCTGGACCTTTTGACATCTTGCCTGGACCAGATGACCAATGGTGATTTTAGTTAAGTATCAGAATTAATCATTCTTAACTGTTTTACTGAGAATGACAAAAATAATGTTTACCTTCTTATATAGGCCTTTGTGCGTTTACAAATCACACCTTCAATGTGTGTATGTTATATTTTTATATACAGTCCTACAATTTCAAGTCTGCTTAGAAATAGCCTCCAACAATGCCATTACACGACTGCATTCAAAGGTAATTTAACTTATTTAAAGTATTGTTTGCCTAAATTATGCAACTTTTTAACAAAACATTGTGAGAAACGCATATTTTAGGCTTAACAGTTGGTGGATGGAACTTCAAAAGGAACTTTCACACTTTAAATAGTTAACCCTGGAACATTCTAAAACCCAGGTTAAAGACATCCCTGTTATCTTGTTTTGCATTGCTCACGATTTAACACTTATTAATCATGTGTCTCCCTTTCACAATCTTTCGCGCTATACATTCACTATAAACCGCGGGTTAACGCTCTTATTTGCATTTTTGCGGTGTCATTGATTGGACGAAAGCAGCACATCACCTGTTTACATGACGGCTCTTGCTTCCTTGTATAGGCTATATTGTATTATCAAGTGTTTCCTGAATGAACCTTTCGGTCTATAAAGGTAAGAATAAGAACAGTCTGTTCTTCACTCCAGTTCATGTGTTTCCGTCACCATTTGACATATTTGCCCCATACAACAGCTATACAACACGCGCTACAGTGTTGTCAAGTCCAAGTGTTTTGGGTGCTAAACCCGAGTCTAAATTGCAAGTGTGGAACATAATTTACCACGGATTAAAGGGACCTGGAAGTTTCACTTCCTTTGCAGAGCAAATCAAATGAAGGAGTTTAAGAAAATCCTAAAAAAAAACAGGCCTGACAAAGAAACAGGTTGTTTCTTACAGAAAAGCTGTCGTCATGAGACAAGAGCACATTGGGGAATTTAAGAGACAAAGAATCTAGTGCTGAATAGATCATGTGGCCTGCGAGATTTGTGCCTGGATCCACATGATTTGCTGTGTCTGCATGTGGGGCAGATGTGAGGGGGCAAAATTAGTCTGAAAGGGCCGCACATATATATATATATATATATATAATTTGTACAGTTTTTTTATTACAAAACTAAAACTTTAATTATAATAAATAATACTATGTAAATATAATTAATTAATCGTTAATGCACCTAATGAAGTTTTTACAATATACTATTTTATTGCAAATACTTTTTTATTTCCCATATGACCTTTGTGTTATTTCATAGTTTTGATTGCTTTACCATTATTCTAAAATGTGAACAGGGTAATAATAAAGAACCAATAGGTGTGTCTAAACTTTAAACGGTGTCGTCCATTCATAAATGTTTTTCTCCTTCTAGCTCAGGGGGTTTCAAATGATTCCTGGCACTTCCCCAGAACACTTTGGATGTCTCCTTTATCCACTTGGATGACACGTTTCTAATAATAAACTTAAGTCACTAAAGTAAAATGTTCTTCTTCTGGGAATTCCTTCCTGGTGCCACACTTCTCACATTGTAAATTTGGTCTAGAACACACAGCATCTCTTCTTTTTAACAGTTTGCACATAATGCAGTGCTTCCAAAACAGTCAAAACAGACAGAAGCAGACAGAACAGAACACCCAGTCAGGCTGCTTGCAATCAAACTTCAAAGAAAATCTTTACCTTCCTGGAAAAGTTGTATTTGAGAGGTAATGGAGTGTAACGTGTGTCCTTTCCCTCAGAACGGGGTCTGCCTTCGGCCAAAGCCCTGCTAGAGCTCGTCCTGGTGCCTTTTGCACTCCTGCACTGCTGGACTCAGAGGTAGAAGCCCTATGTGTATATAGCCACGGCGGCCAGAGAGATTCCAGCATGAAGTCACATGACCTCACAGCGCAGAGAAAGTTCCAGGCTGCAGATCTCATGTGCTCCAGCCTTGCCAGCTAAACGTCTGCCATTCAGAGCAAGCACAGTGAGGTAACAACCAACTGCTAACACCAGGGCAGTGTAACACAGAACATTCACGGGTTATTCAGTCTTTATTAACCATGACACAAACTCAATAAGTGCTGTGTCCTCACCTTTTTTTTGCAGATTTAAGTATTTCAAGATCTTGCCCGGTGGTGCTGTAACGTGTTAGATAAACACATGCTCTCACAGATAAGTTCACCAGACAGTGTTAAGTACTGAAGTTAAGTACACTTAGAAGACATTCTTGAATTAAATATTACATATTTTATATTTCCTAATTAAAGAAAACTATTTATTTGAGATTTTTTTAAATATTAACTTTGGTGTATGATAAAAAAAACTCAAAATTGATTATAAATGTTGGCCAACATGGTTGCATATATAAATCAATTACATGTTTTCTATTAAATACAGAAATATTTTTATTTGGGAATTCAAATATTTACAATTTGTAAAAAATAAATGGAATAAGACTATCTACTTTTCTTCTCCATCATGCTTTAGAAAAGGCCCAAAGGATATCATTCAATGTGTGTCACAATTGTATGGAAAGAACAAATTATCAATAAATGAATAAACTGTGAAAACGGTGTTGCATGGCTAATGCTATGATTTTTTATTTGTAATCAATTCGAGGAAAGAGGCATGCATCATAGCTCAGCTTGAACAAAGTATTAAAGAAAAAAAAATCATATTCACATTCAAATTGCCACACTTTATTTCATAAGAACATGTAGTAGATCAGTAGAGTAGACTAGGCAAGCATGCATGATTCTATTCTTTATAAAGTGACTCACTAGAAACTGACAGCTTAAATGTCACACAGTAATCTTAAAATAAAACTCTCACCCTGTCACACACACACACACAGTTCATGAACACAAACCTCATTAAAATGTGCAGATAGATTCATTAATTCTGTTTAACATTGCAGTGTCTATTCATTATTGCTACATTAATTAAAACATAATAAACATGCGGTGCAAAATTCAAAATATAATCCAAAAATCAGTGGATAACATCAACATTACAGTACCCGATCCCCAAAAAGAGTTGGTAAGTCATTTCAAATTCTCAAAAAACAACTTGAACAGCACTCCCTCACTAATTGTGTCAGTTTTTAATAAATAATAACCAAATGTGCAACATTCCATACTCTTATATATTGTGCCTCTTACATAACAAAACCAATGCAGTGTGGTCTCAAAGTGAAAGGTGTCCTGGTTCAACGTGCTATTTCTGATCAGTACATACTTGAGCACTCTACGATTGGTAAGACAACACCACAGAGGGTCTTCTAGAGCTTCTCAGAACTGAGACGGTGTTTCTATTATTATAGTGTGCTCTAATGTGACCAATACGCAGGCACCAGATGTTTCGGAGACTGAATAATACTCACAAGTCATATCTCAGCAATAAGGATTTCTGCTTTCTGTTTTCACAGCTGCAGCACACTACAAAATCATGTTTCACATTAACATATAAAGCATCGCTGTAGTCAGCAGGCTTAAACGAATAGTTCACCCAAACATGGAAATTAGCTGAAAATGTACTCATCCTCAGGAAATCCAAGATGTTTGTTTCTTTGTGGGAACAGATTTGGAGAAATTGAGCATCACTTGCTCACCAGTGGTTTAAAGTTAGAATGGCTTAATTATAGGTTTGTTTCTTACAAACACAGGTTTTCACTTCACAAGAAGTTAATGGATGGAGTGGAGTGGCGTGGATTGTTGTGATGTTTTTGTCAGCAGTTTGGACTCTCATTCTGACGGCACCCATTCACTACAGAGGATCTATTGGTGAGCAAGTGTAATGTTAAATTTCCCCAAATCTGTTGTGATGAAGAAACAATCTTATCTACATCTTCAATGGTCTGAGGCAGAGTAAGTTTTAAAATGTCCATTTATGGGCGAAATATTCCTTTAATCAAGTCTTCAATACTATCAAATATCTGTAAATTCCCAAATGTTACTTATGTTTTCAAGCACAGTCAGGCTAAAATACCTAAAATTCTTATTTGCTTATCTTAGAGTGATTAAAATAGTGTTTTGAGCTGTTCTCACATAAATTCTGGCACCACAATAGAAGCCTTATAAATTAAGATCAAATACTGAAGGAACTGCCAGGAAGGACTTCCTGTACAAAATCCCGGTTAAAAGCAGCATCATTCTTTAGAATAAAATGAAAGTCCCACTGGAACATAATGTCAGAGTTTTTCCCGTTTCGGTCAACAAAACAATTTTCTGGAAAATTCCATGCAGGCCTTTTGGTCTCAGGAGAAAAGGTTACGGAGATGAAATAAAAAGTGGTCCTCTTTTCTCTTGCGCATGCGACAGCGACCGCTCAAATAGTCCCAGGCTGAGCGTTTGCAGTAGTTGTAAAAATGTTCCTCGGTTTTTTTCAGGGTGCTGTTCAGGTCCATCTTGCCCTGCAGACTGACCAGAGACAGCATGATTAGATTCTTGTGCTCCTGACTGAAAACACTATTATACAGTACAGCACCAGAACATATTACACTTAAATGTGACATTTAAATCATTCCATTAGATAAATATATAATAATCTTGCATTCATTTTAAAGACAATACAATCACATTTTTGTACTCCTAATAATACAAATGTATATTTCTTAATACAATTAAATAGTTTGCTCCCAGAAGCCGCTTGGTTTGATATTTTATATCTAATGCAATTCATTTTATTCTAAATAAATTCTTTGTCAATACTAAACAAATAAAAAGGTAATAAAATATCAAGACAAAAACCTCAAGATTAGTGTTATTTTAGTATCACTGATATACAATTATAGTTTTTTTAATTTTGAATTATATAGATTTTTTTTTTTTTGCAATATGTCTGTATAGTTTTTATTACGATTTAGTATTTCATATAGCTAAACCTAAACAAAAATAATAAAAATTGCCTCGCCAGATAGCAATTATTAATAATTTTGTATTTCACTTCATGTTTCTTTCAAGTAATGAAAATGTCTGTTATGGTTTTAGTTTACATTAGTCATAATAACCCTGCCTGTAGAGATCAATTTAATCTACATTACAAGAAGCCATACTAATCTACACCACACACACACACCTGCTGGTAAACTGTATGAGCTGAACCTCGTTCCCGCAGCTGAGTAAAGCTTCTCTGTTCTCCAGTAAGATGGTGGCACACATGAAGAGTTCAAAAGTGAAGTCTGTGTTTACGGCCTGGAGCTCCGTCACAGATTCATCCTCTGGAGATCACGGTCATCAAAACCATTTGAAATATATTAGTGTTTATCTTTCAGCATTTAGGCTTGATAAACGGTATCTGTAACGCAAGACATAGGGTTAATGTTTCTCACCCAGGCTGTATTTGCGTGCCAGTCTCTCCTGATATCGAGCCTGATCCACCTGCTGAGAGATGAGCTGCAGGTGATCACAGCTGAGAATCTCAAACAGACGCAGAGCATCGCTGTGCTCAAACTCCCGCTGGAAAGCCAACAGAAGCCACCTGAATGGAAGACAAAAAGATTTATGAAGTGACCGAAAGAGAAGAAAAAAGAAAAAGAAAACCCACCTGTGACAAAATGAGATTTTTTCCATGTTGTCTGTGACCAGATGAGAGTGTAGCTGAGGATCCAGCTCTTTCAGTAAAGCAGCTTCCAACTCTGAGAAACAGCATTTAACCATCACTACCAACTGTAGAAGTATCAGTGCTAATGACAGATCTAAACGGTTTGGAAACACATAAGAAACCCACCCATTTTGCGATACAGTCCGTCAGCACAGAAGTCTTTGGCTTCACAATTTAACCAAAACTCAGCAAACAAAAAACATCTCCATGTAGCAGCAAGACTATTTAGCTCATAAATACAAAAGCTCCAGTAAAAACAGAAAGCAAGGTGATTTTCAAATTCAATATTTTATTCACATCCACTTCTGAGTGCATTTTAAGGGAATAATAAGCACCTCCAGAAATCGCATCCCCCTTCTTTTATAACACTGCACAGATCATTCAAGTTTAGGAATAGGAATGCCCTGAGCGTAGCTTCTTTGTCGCACTTACTTCTGCAGAGACCAGAGAAACGAGACCATGATTTGTAATTGATGAATGTGGTCTGGCTGATGATCAATTTAGACAAAGAATCTGCTAACAGTGCTTCACAATTTAACCACTTGGGTTGTCCTTGTCCTCTAGATGTCGCCCTACAAATTTTGATTCGTCTCAGTTTTCCAAACAAAAAACATACACAAACACTATAGAGTTTTAGCCGGCAACAGAATACGGTGGATTGTGTTCAGCTATATACTGTGCTATTATTCCTTGGCCCATGTTGTGATTTCCATTTGCATTCATGTGACAGTGTATTAAGGCCCGAAGTCCAAACCCAGCAATATTCAGATGGTTTTGGAATGCACAGAGATTGTTCCAGATTCCTGAATCTTTGATGATATTATATACGATAACTTCAACTCTTGCAATTTTTCTCAGAGAAAAGCCCACTATTTTTCGCCGCAGCATTGGGGAAATCCTCTTCCCAGTCTCTTTCTTGACATCACTGCCAAACTTTTTATATAATTAATTATTGACCTAATAAGTTCATCTTTTTTCAATGTTCCAGCGGTTTCCTTATATGTACTTTAACTTTTCCGTCTTATTGCTACCTGTCCCAACTTTTTGGAAAGCTCTCATTTATTTTCCAAAATACAAGACTGACATTTCAAAATGCTTTAACATTTGATAGTTATCATACTATTGGAATAAAATATAAGTTATATTTATTGCATTCATTTCACAATTTGTAATCCCAACAGAAAAAACAGCAATATTATGAAATATTATTACAATTTAAAGTAAATCTCTCTGTTTTAATATATTGTAAATCTTCATTTAAATTCAAGCTGGATTTTCAGCAGCTGTTACTCCAGTCTTTAGTGTCACATGATCTTTCAGAAATCATAGAATTTAAATGTTACAATTTTCTTTATTCTCATTGTACACTTTTTAATGTGTGTTTTCTAAATTAAAGTATTAATTTCTTAAAAATATATATTTTACTGACCCAAAAGTGTATTTACAACCACATACCTGGGTGAAAAGCAGCATATGTGATTAGGATATCTCTCAAGACAAGCAGGTTACCCAAACCTTCCTTCCTGTGATGAAACAACGGATTATAAACTCTTTCTCAGGCATTCATTTATTCTTTAAAGAAATCATAAGTATAAGTAATAGTCAATAAGTATGCACTGCATGATTGTATCAAATTGTTTTTACTCTGATAAAACACTCCCATTAAATTAAATTAGTCCTTTATTATTTTATGTCTGCTGGATATTTTCAAATTTGGTCTACGGTTATCAGGAAAAAGATGACTGGTGTGTAGAAAGTTTGTGTTTGTTGTTGCAGTTTTTGCAGCAGAAAAATAGACCAATTTTATATTAGTTTATATAATTATCATTTGTTCTTTTAAATAAGAGTACATTTTTTTAATTAAAAAGTTTACAGTGCTTAACAGGTTATGACCTATATTTGAAAATAATGCCTACATGAAAACTGCATATGCTAAATGTCAACCTGAAAAGCATTATATGCCCATATTCTTTCTAATATGGGGTCCTTTGCTCTCTTTCCTTAACGTCTACCTGTCTAGCTAGTTTTTGCTCTGAACAATGCCTGAAATGTTGTATTACAAGCACTTCCTGTGACTGTTTGCCTCTTTATAATGCATCGCTTATTGTATTCCTCAATTGTAAGTTTCGCTTTGGATAAAAGCGTCTGCTAAATGTAATAAATGTAAAATATCATTTAAACATGTCTTTGTTTGATGAGTAATTATTCTGCATGCCCATATTTGCAGTATGTAATTATGACTGTTTAGAAGCCTAAATTTTTTGCTCTTATTTTGGATTTTGTATGTACTTGATACTGAAGTATGCTTTCAAAGTGAGCTGAGCTGACTGTACTAATAACTAGTTAATGTTTAACCACAGTAAAACGACGAGACAGACTCTGGAGTGTTATTTACATTGAGCTCCAAGGTTGTTTGATACATTGGTGTGGCAATGACATGTTTGCTTTGCGCTGGCAGCTCATATTAGTGATGCAAAAAATGAGGCAACCCCTTGTGGTTTGTTTAAACAAACACGAGAAGATGTGACTGACTTCTTCAGCAGAAATAAAGAATACAGAGGAACTCTGCTATTTGTCAAAGAAACCTTTTTACACCTATACTACACAAGTGCATGGGTTGTGCATTAAGATTATTTATTTATCCATAAAGATGAATAATTAAACATGGAAATAAAAACAAGGAAGACTCCCCTTTAAGTAAATGAGCAGACATAATAAATTAAACAGGCATACATAAGGTTTGCAGGGTGGTAATGAGCTCAATAACAATATGTAAACAATACGAGGCAGATAAATATATTTTCTTCACCCTCTTGCAAATTACTTTAAGGATTTGTTAATATACAACTCTAAAAACTAGAACCTTTTCATAAGTTCTAAAATGATTTTGACCTTAAGTGATTTTCCACTATTCCATGACTGGTATTTTCTGTATTTAGCACATTAAAATGCACAAATTAAAGAAGTTCTCACTGGTAGTATGGAAGATCTCGATCGGTTCGGGGAACGTCTTTGTCAATGATGCGTATGGCCTCCTGAAGTTCTTCCAGGTCAAAGGTTTCCCGTTCAAATAGCACCTGCACATTAAAATCAGCATGAGATCAACATCAATCTGACTTAACTTCTTATGGTCCTCCTGGTCATAAAGTGAAAGTCTTTCTCTTTGTATTCTGTATGCATTTCTGTCTCCCGTGGAACACAAAACTAGATATTTTGCCAAACAGGTTGAGTTCTCACTAGCTATGTTTCCATCCAAAGATTCGAATTAAACTTATGCGCAAAACGGGAATCTCGCATAAAACATTTGTGAATAAAGCACCGTTTCCATCCAACGAGTCAAAGAGAACAAAATCGTCACTTCCTGATAAACTGGCACTAAATATCACTAAGAAAAGTAGGAGAAGCCACTGATAATAATAATTTTCATATATAATACATTACTTGTGCAGAAGTAACACAAATGCGGTCACTGCTTTTGGAGGTGGATGCTGCTGTTTGGTCGTGTAAGACAGTAATTATACAGAAATACTTTAACGACAGACCAATAAATGAATGACCAAAACAACATATAGATGATGTGAATGAGATCGGTCCGCTGCTAGTCAAGTTATCCCGTCTCATAGCGCAAAGTCACATGATTTTTCAATGCGCATGGTGGAATTTATTCGTTAAAAGTGTTTCCATCGTAGTTTATGCGCATTTTTCCTTATCGGATAAAAAGTTTATTCTACTCAATTGTGCACATACGTTTTTTTATGCGCATTTTTAGAAGTTATGCGCATCTTGGCATTTCCATCCAGCGTTTTTTATGCAATATTCCAAAATGCGCATAAAAATAGGTGGATGGAAACATAGCTATTGACTTCTATAGTATTTTTTTTGTCCATACTATGCAAGTCAATGGCAACCAAAATGTTGGGTTACCAACATTCTTCAATATATCTTCTTTTGTGTTCCACAGAAGAAAGAAAGTCGTACGGGTTTGGAATGACATGACGGGGAGTAAATAATGACAGAATTTTCATTTTTGGCTGAACTATCCCTTTAAGCAGGTAGTTTTACCTGAGCCTGCAGTTGCAGAAAGGACATCATCTCTCTGGCCTCTTCTGACTCACACCGCTGTTTTTTCTGCTCTCTGTCCTGCCTTTGGTCGAAAAACTTCACTGCTGTCAACATTTCAGCTAAAAAGAAAAAACAAAAGAATATTTATTACTTGTGGTTTAACATCACCACAACTTGTCAGTTACAAATATACCAGAGGTTTTCAATATCAAGGCCGAACATTTTATTGCAGGTAGTAAGAGCTGATAAGGGGCAACAGTTACATAATAAAAGTGTTTGCTCTGCTCAGGAATATAATTTACCATCAGTGCCATTATGATACAGACGAACGGCTCCAGGAAGCAGCTGTTGCCACTTCCTCTTCATCACCTGATAGCGCACCGCCATCTGCTCCAGCAGCAGGGGGCGCTCCAGAGCCGTAGAGCTGCAGGGGTACATGCCAAACAGAAAACGCCACACCAGACCACGTTCGTCAGGCGACACGCCACCTGAATCACACAAACAGGACACAAATAACACATATGAAGATTATATACTAAGAACACATGGCTTGAGATGTGCTCTTTCACAATAGACCCTTTTCACAGACTTAATGATGTGTTTACGGTTATTAACATCGTACATCTAGTTTTTTATATTGTAATTTTTTCATTTTATATCTCAACTTAACCTTTATAACTTACAGAAACTGGTTAATGCTGCTGCACCAGAGTTTATAACACAATGGCTGATGATTGTGGATTTTTTTTCTTTTGCTATTGGAGCAAATGAGAATGTATTTATATTTGATGTATTTTTCGCTCACCATTATAGAACTTTACCCAACTCTGAACACTTCTGAGAACTGCCATGCATTCTCAGTGAGACAGTGGAAATGTCATTGTGTTCCTATTGGTCAGTGTTAGATGTGCTAAGCTTAGCCTGACAGTTGGTCTGCTTTAGACCAGGTTAGTTTCCCAGCATAAGCTGCCACAGTGACTAAGCTGATCTAGGCCTATTTAGTATATATATATATATATATATATAAAATTAACAAAACCAAACAAAATACTAAAATTCATACAAATGTACTAAAATCTTAACTAAAATTAAATTCAAAATGTTAATACAAAATATGATCGTATCTTAATATTTCTAGAATAACGCTGAAAGCAAGCATATTGTTAATTTAAATGCATCACTTTAAAGGAATGTGTTACACAATACATTTAAATGTATTGTAACGATGTAGGTATATAAGGAGGCAAAGCGAACATTGAATAAACATTTAGGATAAAATATCAAAAAAATCACGGCGACTGCAAACTAAAATTAGGCCTGGTTCCACTGTTCAAATTTCCGTAGCTTCCGTTTATAATGTGATTCATTAGCAATCACTCCACCTCACTTTACGGCTCTACTTTCAATGTATGATTAGCAGACGCTTTTATCCAAAGCGACTTACTATACATTTCAGACTATACATTTTTTTTATCAGTACATGTGTTCCATGGGAATTGAACCCACAACCATTTGTGCTGCTAACGCAATGCTCTACCACTGAGCCACAGGAACACCAGAGAGAACAAGTCAAACCTCAGCGCCCACATCACATTATTAGCAATTCAGCATTTCACAATGAGCTGGCACAGTCGGGGCAGAGAGAGTTTGAGGGTCCACACAGAACAAAACAACCTCTAATCGCCTTCTATATCAGCTTTATCCCCTTCTTACCAAGCTGATTATTTAATTTGTTCTCTTTGCAGAAATTTTCATGTCACCGAATATGAGGAATGCATTTTGGAGATGAGAGGCCTTCACACTTACAGCAGAAGATACATTGAAAGGTTTGTTTTTGAAGGTCTGTGCTGGAAAGTCGGCCCAGCTTTGAATCAAGTTGTATGTGTTTAAACATTACTGATGTGGTCAGGTTTGCAACTTTGCATCACACTCTCATGCCACATGCTTGTGTTGTAAGATTAGGGAGTGTTGCTGAATATTAAGCTTCAAATGGGAGTCGATCTCATGATTTTATAGACCAACTGAGTGGATTAAAACAAGGCCATCAAAAAAGTAAATAAATAAACAAAATTTCATCACTTACTCAAAAAACAACAACAACAAGAACCCCCCCCCCGGCTGCTAAAATAAACTGGAGTCCAAAAATGTTTAGACCATTTAAATTTTACTCATACAAATTATTAAAAAGGAAAAAAATTTGACTATTACTTTAAATATTTTAATTAAAATGCATTCACATTCAGGCCATCCAAAATGTAGATTAATTTCTTTCTTCATCTGAACAGTTTTGTAGAAATGTAGCATTACATCACTTGCTCACAAATAGATCCCTTGCAATGAATGGGTGCCGTCATAATGGGAGTTCAAAACAACACAATAATCCACAAGCAATCCATATGACTCCAGTCCATCAGTGTTTGAATCAGGAGAGAAATATACACAGATCAAGCACTGCTGTTTGGACACTCATTCTGATGGCACCCATTCACTGCAAAGGATCCAGTGGTGAGTAAGTGATGTTACCTGTTTAGATAAAGAATTTAAAGAAACTCATCTACATCTTGGATGGCCTGAGGGTGAGCTGCTAGTACATTTTAGACCTACTGTATAGGGGAGGGGGTTCAGGCTTAGTCTAATTGCTCTAATTACTGACATTTGCAGAGATCAGTGTATGTATACTTATTTCATACAAAAATTAAACACACCTACTGAGTTTCACATTGGAGCAGTAGATATGACAGCCGCTTGTGAAATGTTGCCTCTATAGTCTTGTTTGACCCTAAAAGAGCATTGCATTCAACTACAACCATGCGGTCTGTTGTCACATCTTAAGCATGACTAATCCTGTTAGCATGAATCTTATGATGGTAGTTCTACACAGCACAGATTCTATAGCTTTCACTGTTACTATAGAGGCCATTCTTTATCTGTTTGTTGGGAAACAAATCACTTGACCAGCACTTGAAAAGAAGAGGACCTTTGAGTGAGCCAGTAATTCCAGACAGTCATTGAGCTGTGTTATATGTTAATATAAATGTTAATTACTTCCCTTTAAATATAATAACTTGCTAAATTGATTGCTAGCGATAACAGCATTAGCAAATACACAAACATGTTTGTTTGTTTATAATACTAGTGTTTTCCATTGGTATCTGTCGCTTTTTATTTTGACCTTAGTATTGTATTTTTCCTCACCCCTAAACCTCACACAAGACCTTCCGCATTTTTACTTTCATTAAGACATATTTAATTTATGTATATTAAGCCATTTATCAAAATTTGGCACACACACAAAAAAGTTTATATGAAGTTTCACAATCTTACAGGCATCAAACAAAACAAAATTCTACTGGATAAACTAAAAGTACTTTTTTTTCATTGTTTATACTCAGTAGTGGAATTGGCTTCAAATGTTTTGTTTTCTTATTTTTGTCGTTTTCTAGTATAAATATCTAAAAAATACTGAATCAAGATGAATAAGTAAAATGACTTAAGGTATCATTTTCTGAAAAAAATAATCAAAATGTTGTTAGTTTTTCCTTAAAACAAACAAATATATCTGCCAAAGGGGCAAGAAAAAAAAATCTGGGTTAGCCTTTGAATTAAGATTATTTTCTTACCTCATTGGGAGATATTTTTCATTTAAAAATAAATAAAAATAAGACTTAATATCTTAAGTCGCTTTATTAGTCAAATAAATTGTCATCTTAATTCAAGAATGTACAGATATTTAGCTTATAATAGAAAACAAGACAAAATACTAAGACAATAATTGTTTGCAGGTGTGTCACCTCAGGAGGCTGGTGGTCATGTTTAATAGTGATTCAATTCTGGTGTCTTAACCTGCTTATGGTATGATAGCGGCTCTGTTCAAACAATATAGATTATTAAGTATTACCGTTTTTAAATATATGCGTCCTGAGCCTGGATTCGTCCACGCGCCCCTCTGCGTCCATCACTCCTGGCAGCGAGATGCGCGCGAAGGCAGACTCAGGTGAGGTCACAGGTGCGACGGACCGACAGAGGCCGTCATTCCCCGCAGAAACGCTGCTCTTCATTCCCTCAAACTTCTCAACGGGTCCAATACTGTCCAGATGGGCTTTACCTTTCCCTTCTACATGTGATTCATCACAAGATGCGTTCAGTTTGTTAAATCTTTGAAAACTCCTAGCTAAGACATTGAAGTTGTCGCGAGGTCACGATGCGATAAAATCCTCAGGTAAAAAGTCTTCGGCGGTGTTTTAGAAAGCTCATTTTACACGTCGGAGAAAGTGTCTTGATAGTGAACACGCCCCTCCTCCCTGTCACATGACTTTGAACTCTCTCTCTCTCTCTTCTCTCTCTCTCTCTCTCTCTCTCTCGCAAGGCCTCTGAAGCAGAAACCACTGTGACCACAAATGTCAACGCCTCCCCCTTGTGGTGAGTTTCTTTTGCACTGTCTCTCTTTAGAAATGTTTTCAACTGCTTGTTTGTGAGAAACAAATTCATTATTAAGCTGTTTTAACGTTAAAGCCCAAATGGCCAAAATACTACATAATGCATAATACGCTTCCTCCAGTGACCTCTTGTCCTCTCACATCAAAATCCACCAACATTTGTTTAGATTTTTATTCAGTTGTTTGGACTCTCCGAGAGAAGCATAAATTCACTGCAGAGGATCGATTGATGAACAAGTGATGTGACGCATCAAGTGATTCTCCCAGGAAGAAACAAACTCATCTACATCTGGATGGCCTGAGCCCGGATTAACACAGTGTAGTGCCGCACGTCCTGATTTTGCTGAGTTAGATGTGTTCCTGGGTCAACATATATTGTTGACCCTGGAACAACATTTTAATCCAAAAATGTAATCTAGACTATTTCCCTACACCTAAACCTAACCTTACCCATGAGTAATCCCTAAAATCAGAGGAAATAATAGATGAATGACACTGATGTACAAGCAACAAACACTGATTATAAGCCTAAACTTCACAAAAATTATAAACTTGTTCTTCAAATCTGATTGTTAATAACAATGTTGTTCCAGGGTCAACAAAGATGTTGACCCAGGAACATGTCGCACTTGGTAAAATCAGGTTCTGCGTGTAGTGCCCTAGGGTGACCACATTTTAAGTCCCCACCCCCCATCTAAAAAAAAAATAAGAGGACTGTCAAAAATTATTTTGATCACCTTCTGATCAATAACAAAAAGTAGCCTTCCCATTTACAAGGTATTATTTGACTCCTTGATTTACAGGACTTTTACTTGATTTAATTGTTTGTATTTTATTAAAAGTATGTCCATGTGTCAAATTCAAAAATCCATATTTATAAGCTTTTTCAAACTTTCTAATAAAAAATAGAATAGTTCTAGGTAATAATAATAGGAATAATAATAGGAATTAGTTTCCACTACAAAGGTGGCACAGAAGAACACAGAAGTGGCATGTAGGTCAATTTAAAAGGTACAGACATTTACAGAGGCTCAGAGGTGGCATGTATGTTTTAAATTCATAACAATATTGTGATATTAATGTTTTAAATATAACAATTTTGAACATATAACTATTGTTTGATAAAAATATTTAAATAACTGAAATGACTTTTAAAAATAAAAATAAAACTACCAGCAGGTGGCGGCAAGTCACTGATTTTATCACTGAATCATTCATTCAATCGATTCGTTTGAACGGCTGAATCATTCAGGAACGAAGCAAGTGACTGTCTTTATGAATGCTAATTGAATCATTGACTGGCTAGATTCATTTTAAAACGCAGTTCATTCATAAACGAAACAATGATGTGTTTAAATAGAGATGTGCAGCGGCTCAGCTGTGACTGTTTGAAACTATTTTACTTGACGAAATAGAGCAAAATAAAAAAAGTCATACAATGTACATCACTTAATATTAACTTATTGTTTATTGAACTGTTGTATTAATTTAATATCACATTTGCAAACTCCCTTAATAATCTTTAAAAGCTGTCACTCGCGATCTCACAAAGCTCCATTATAATCAATGAAGCTCTACACTGAACAACGAATCTCTTATTTGCACCGTCTTCTTTATTATGCATAACTCAGCAATGAACAAAACTCCAGTATTTTGAGCAGTGAGTGGATTCTGATTAACATTGCATTCAAGGAATCAAGATACGTCTGTGATACATTACTCAACGCTGCAAAAACACGCAAGTAGAAATCTTTGAAGCTCCCCTCAGCGCAAACACAAATAGCCTATGCTGATCGGGTTAGTCGCATGCAGTACTTTTCAGTCGCACTATAGAGCCCTGGCTATGTGTCGCGATATTTTCTCCTCTTTTTAATTTACGTTTCATACAACCACTATACTGATACTGCCATCCATTTGTGAATAAATATGCTCGACTCTGACTGGGGGAGGGGGCAAATACTGTGACCTGACCCAATAGGCCTATTTCACAATATTCACAAGTAGGGAAGCGGTACATCCGGTCGCGCTGCGGCCCGCTACAATTGCCTGGGAATACTTGTTTTCTCGCCGTCATTACATTAATTATTTTCTTATAAAGTAAGAATAGCCAATGTTGTGATGACCGTTTTTAGGGGAGACAAATTTTTTTTGGGAGAAATATTTTTTTTTATTGTCAAGGTATGTATTATTTGACAGTTGTCATAGCTAATTTCCAATTTAGCACTTGTTGGCTTTATGGATGAATTTCAAAGTATTTTAAATAAAAAAAGTTGTTAACTATTTGTGTATACTGGTTTAACTATACTTATATATTACCCATTTTCCTCACTTATATAGTGAAATGTCATTACAACCGATTAGTGGGCACATTTTACAGGTCCTTGCTTGTTAAAAAGGCTTATAAATCAGCAGAAACATGTTTTATTTGTTATTATTATTTATTTATTTAAATCTAGCGTTTTGTACGTTTCTATAATAAGTACGTTTAGTGGTAATGGTTGAGTTTCATAACTTACCTGATAGAAAAAAGATGCAAGTCCTAAGCAATGTCCTCACTAATAGTAAAAAAAACGTGCTAATATGATTAATATATCATGGCATGTGATTAAAAGTGCATGTTTTCTGTGCCTACTGACCTATCTTTTATATTATACAGTAATGGTCATTTTAAGTTAAACCTCTATTCAGTGTTCGGGGGATTTCAGGGCACCAAATTATGTTTGCTTTAAAAAAATGTTCCCTTCATTTAAATAGCATGACATTTTAAGATTCAGCTCCCATTAAATATACACACACTTAATAAATTGCAATGATGTCCGATGGTAAATGGCTTTAGTTTAATTTGTTTAATTCCCCCCCCCCAATAAATAGCAGCGGTCTTCCACTACACTATGGCACATTTTTCATTTTATCACATGAATGAAATTGAGAAATGTAAATCTTTACAATGAATTTGACTTAAAACTTTGCTATTCTATAAGCACGTATACAAAAGGCAAATAAATAAACAATACCATACCACCTGTATACTTAAAGCATCAATTAAGTGGGTAATATTATTAAATGTTTAAAAATGTTTATAATGTTTATTATTTGCTTATTCTTTATGTCCGTGCATATATTTTATATTCTCTCTGTATATACTGTATCATTAACTGTTCATTTTCTATGCATCTGCATCTCTTCAAAATAATATATATATATATATATACATGAAAAATCATTTAAAGGTCTAGTCCTTATCTTAAATCACTTGGTGCCCCAGGGCACTCGCCCAATCCTGTCTATGTATAATCCGGCCCTGCGTGAGTAAATTCTCAGCAAATTGTTATTTTTGGGTGAACTATTCTTTTAAATATGCATTAAATTACTTACACATAGTATATCACAACTTTCTTTTAGTTCAACGACAACTTCAATAAATTTGTAACCACACTGCGTTGGATGAGGTTACCAAGGGCTTTAATAATAATAATAATAATATTTTTAATTAGTGCTGCCAAACGATTAATCACGATTAATCGCATACAAATACAGTTTTTTTTTCATAATATGTGTGTGTTCTGTGTATATTCATTATGCATATATAAATACACACACATACAGTATATATTTTGAAAATATATTTACATTTATTTACATGTTTATTTATATTCATATAATTTATATTATAAATAAATATAAAATATTTAAATATACAATTTTTCAGAAATCTATACATCCATGTGTGTGTGTATTTATATATACATAATAAGTATACACAGCATACGATATATTTAAACAAAACCATTTATTTTGAATGTGATTAATCGTTTGACAGCAATATTTATAATATATAATACAATAATATAATTATCCTACAACTGGTACAATTATGGGACATTAAAACTTAAGAATCTTCTCTATGCCCATTTCCATTGATTTTAATGTTCACATATACCTCTCAGTGAACGGGTTATGCGGTTAACGCCTACTGTATGTCAGAAAATGTTTTTTTTGCAAAAGACACCGATAGCTTCTAACTGAAGTTAAACAAATATGTTAGTGACTAAATCACAACTGACTGGTTTCAGCAATTATTGCATGTGCTATGGTTTCAGTATACATATCAAACCTCATATGAAGGTGGTACACAAGTGCATTTTATGGTGGGGGGAAAAACATCTTCTGTCAACCCTGGTACAACTTAACAGAAAAAAGAAACTTGTGAAATGAATGTAGCGACAGCTCGTCGTCTAAAGACCCCGTTACAGCACCGCGTGGGAGCAGAAATGCACACACAATGATTCAGATCTTGCACAGTTATTAAACTGAAAAACTGAAGGGTGTTTTGAATATGATTCAAGGGTATATTATGTTTTCCATTTTCTTGTGCCTCTTTCACTAAAGCTGTACTTCACCTCTCCGAGTGCACTAGATTTGTTTATTCAGTTATATAATTCTATTCACTACAGTTCAATAAAAAAAAATTGTAAGAAGTCTCTAATGTTTGCCAAGTTTGCATTTTTCTTGTCAAAAATACTGTAAAATGGTAATATTGTGAGATGTTTTAAATTTAAAATTACTGTTTTCTATTTAATATATTTTAAAATGTAATTTATTCCTGGGATGCAAAGCTGTTTTTCAGCATCATTACTCCAGTCTTCAATGTCACATGATGCTTCAGAAATCATTCTAATATGCTTAACTAATTTATGCTCAAGAAACTTTTTCCTTAATGAATAGAAAGTATTTATATATAACAAAGAATTTTTTTTACTGTCACTTTTGATCAATTTGAAAACTTTTGAACAATAATGTGTGTACTGTTTCTTTTTCTTTATTTATTTTAATGATTTTTAAAGTAACATTTAAAATTAGTTTATATATTTACTACCTTTTTATTTCCCTTACTCATTTTTATTATTAAACTATATTGAAATTTGACTGAGCTTATATTTTATTTTACTCCATAAATTGTACATTTAAGCACTTTGGATCACAATCGTTTTTATCGAATGTGCTATATAAATAAACTTACGTAGAAGAAACAGGAGAGTCAGATTTAATGAGGAGAAAAAAGAGCAACCGAAGTCATAAATATAAATACAACACATTTAGACAATAAAACAATTAAAACAAGACATAGGAAAAACAAGTATACTCTGGATTCCCCCTCCACTTCATCTGAAAAAAAAAGAAATAGGAAACAACTAGAGAAACTTAGAAATGATCTAAATCATAATTTGTACCAAAACACAAAACTTCCACTGTCCTGCTAGAAAGAACTGATGCAACATTATTCTTACCTGTCTTATTGAATGTACACAGTGGGCTGCCTTTAGTCACATTTTCAGTCCTAAAATGTACAAAAAGTCGCGTCCCAGTCCCATAGTACTGCTTATGTATGCCATTAATTCTGCACAAGTAATTACAGTAGAATCTGCCAGTGTCGTTGAGCTCTAGGGACATCAGGGTAAAGCTCTGGCGCCAGTGGATTTCTTTTTTACTTTCAGAATGTCTCCCACTAAACTGAGCGAGTTTGTTGATGCTGACATATTTCCCATGTCTGTTCTTGATGTACCAGTTTACTAAACACTTGGCCTCCTGAATATCTCCATGAGTCTGGCAGTGTATGGTGATGTTTTCTCCGGGTGTGCTGTACACCTCACCTGGCCACTGCTTCACCCAGTTTTGAGTGTGAGCCTTTCCTGTGACAAAGAACACATTTATGCTGCTCTTGGAGAAAGATAGTTAAGTCAATTAATCTTGGTGAGCAAAGATTCAGCAATCATCTGAGTTTATATTAGTACTGAAATCATAAACATCATAAAATATCATCAAAGTCAAAATGTATTTTGACCCATTTATACGTTGTAAACTTAAGGCTTTTAGCTGATATGATCAAATATGATAAAAATAGAAACACAAGACTGAAAATGAGAGTAAATGTGTTACCCAAGGAGTAAAAAGCAAAGCAGACAGCAGCGACTATGACATCATGGAATAGCATATCTCGGTCTATAAATGTGAAAAACAATTATGTTTTACATGAGCAATGGATCAAATGGCATTTTCTGTTGTTATTAGATACATCATCACTTAATTCATTTCACACTTTTTCGAAAAACTCATCTGTTCTTATTCATGACTTTTTACATGTTACATTCAGTGCAAGCAACAAGACAGATTATTTAATGTAATTGAACATTTCCCCAGACAAGCTGAAATACAAGAAAGCAGCATATTTTGCAAAATGATACACAGATAAGTCTTACCAGTCCTGTATTGTCATTTTGGGTGGGTACGATTACTAACAACTTTTAAAATAAATGCTATATCATTTTGTTTGGTCTCGTGCGACTTACCTCGGAGCTACTCAGAGATCAGTGGCTTCCTGCAGTATTATTGTTCCTATCAAAACCTGAATCTATTTACATGTTAGACAGCGAGAGGTTTTTCACACATCTGTTATGGTCTCACTTCCTGTGCCGCACATATTCAGGAAGAATAAAGGTCTCACCTGCAAGTTACAGACATTAATTAATTATATAATTAATTATTTTTCATGCATAGTCTGTGTGTTGGCCAAAGGTTAATGTTTAAAAAAAACTTGTTTGCATGTTTATGCATGCAGATATAATAATAATACAAATATTGACTTTTTGTATTTCTATGCAATAGGCTGTTAGGTGGTAACAGGAAATCTGTGGTGTGATAATGACATGCCTGTGTAGCATGAAACAGAACAGTACAGCTAAACTGGATGCATGTTCATATTCGTGAGAAGCTTCTGATGTGATTTTTGATTTTTTTTTTTGCATTGTCTTTCTTTAATTCAGTACCTAAACAACAGCCAGTGCACTATTGTTATCAGGAAGAGGTCTAACTTTGAAATCATTATTAGTGGGAAAAAAATGTATGATATTTTTTCTCATTCTACCAATTTACCTGGACGCTATGGTATGTTTTGTCTTGATGAATGCAGCCATTGACTTAAAAATATCTGATAATATCTTCTTTTGTCTTTTTTTGCAGCATATAAGGCATACAAATACAACCTGAGTTCCGTAAATGTTGGGATGTTTTTTAAATTTGAAAAAAATGAAAACTAAAAGAACTTAAAATCTCATGAGCCAATATTTAATTTTATTCACAATATAACATCTTGGCATCGAGGTTATGAGTTTCTGGAGTTTTGGTGTTGAAATTTGGTCCCATTCTTGCCTGATGTAACTTTCCAGCTGCTGAAGAGTTTGTGGTCATCTTTGATGTATTTTTCTTTTAATGATGCACCAATGCACCATGTTCTCTACAGGTGAAATATCTGGACTGCAGGTAGGCCAATTCAGCACCCGGACTCCTCTACTACGAAGCCATGCTGTTGTAATAACTGCAGTATGTGGTTTTGCATTGTCCTGCTCAAATACACAAGGCCTTCCCTGAAATAGACATTGTCTGGAGGGGAGCATATGTTGCTCTAAAACTTGTATATACCTTTCAGCATCCCTTGTGCCTTCCAAAACATGCAAGCTGCCCATACAATATGCACTTATGCACCCCCATACCATCAGAGATGCTGGCTTTTGAACTGAACATTGATAACACACTGGAAGTTCTCCCACCTCTTTAGCCTGGAGAACACAGCGTTTGTGATTTCCAACAAGAATGTCAAATTTGGACTCATCTGACCATAGAACCCTTTTCCGCTTTGAAACAGTCCATTTTAATTGAGCCTTGGTCCTCAGGACACGATGGCGCTTCTGGACCGTGTTCACATGTTGCTTCCTTTTTGCATGATAGAGCTTTAGTTGGCATCTGCAGATGGCACGGCGGATTGTGTTTATTGACAGTGGTTTCTGGAAGTATTCCTGGGCCCATCTGGGGGCCCGAAGACCACGGGCATCCAACAAAGGTCTTCAGCCTTGTCCCTTACGCACAGAGGTTTCTCCAGTTTCTCTGAATTTTTGATAATATTATGGACTGTAGACTGTGAGATTTGCAAAGCCTTTGTAATTTGATGTTGAGGAACATTGTTTTTAAAGTATTCCACAATCTTTTTACGCACTCTTTCACAGATTGGAGAGCCCCTGCCCATCTTTACTTCTGAGAGGCTCTGCCTATTGAGCATCGTGAAACAATCTTGGCGAATCAGAAATCCAGATCCCTGATTTATTTTATGATGCAACAAAAATTACTATTATAGCAGGACTGAAGGGTGTTGTATTTATGGTTTTCTCATTTATATCCCATGACTTGTGTCACTTACAGTGTTTCTTACCAGAATCTACTCTGTACCTTACCCATGATTCTCCGCAAAAGTTCATGATGCCTATCCATAGCAATGATTAGAAACTGATATCTTCTGTTTATCAAAATAAAATGATCTTAATTTTTATTTTGGGGCAAAAATCATAAAAACACAACCATGACTTCATTAGATATTAATATTGAATATTTTAATTGCAATATTACCTGTGAACCATAATGCAATGAACAATTTATTAACGATTTATAAATGTTAATAACCTGTGAAAGTACACCTTAATCAAGGAGTATAGAAGCCCAAGAGGCAAAAATCAATAGAACGCTCCATAGCAACAGTTGCGCCAACGACATGACTGTGCCGCCGCCATTTTGGACTGAAAACTACACAAAAACGCTGTAGAATAATAGGATCCAGTCGCGCTTCACTAACTTACAATACCACATTTAAAGTATATATGTATATATATTTGTATCATACTTTACTCATACATATAAAGGGTTTCTATACTCTTTGTCTGCACTCCACTAGATTCTAAAGGTCCCTATGGAAAATATCAGCTGCTTTGTTTAACAAATCCATGCGTTAAAGCTGAAATACAGCTTGAATGATGACAACAATAATGTTCAATCAATAGTGATCATCAAATCCGTTTAACAGTTTATTTTACATACTTTATTTTAAAGTCTTTCCTTTTTTCACAAAACCCTTTGCTCTCTAGAAACCATGCCAGTTTCGGTTGAAGATATTTCAAGTCCAAGTAATAACAATAATTATTATTAAGCTCAGATGAGCTTTATTTGTCACATACACAATTATACAGAGTATAACCAGCAGTGAAATGTGTTCTCTGCATTTAACCCATCCAAGTGCACATACACTTGGTCCAAGTGACTTGGAGCAGTGGGCAGCCGACACTGCGGCACCCCCGGGGAGCAGTTGGGGGTTCTATGCCTTGCTCAAGGGTCTCACCTCAGTCGTGGACAATTCCTGCCGGAGCCGAGATTCGAACCCACAACCTCGGGTTACAAGTCCAGCTTTATCCATTAGAGCCACGACTGCCCCAGGGCCCAACGGCTATAAACTAGCTATAAAAGAGCTATAAACATTAGTAATCTTTCAAAGTGTGCCTTAATGTAGTAAACACCGGTGAACCATTTATTAATGAGTTATAAGCATTAGTCCCCTGCTAAAACATTCATAACACGCACATAAGATGAAAGGCACATCGAATTTCACAAAATACACCTTGCTTATCAGGCCCATGAAAGCACACACAAGATGAAATGCACTTAACAAATAATGATTTTGTGGGTTAAATAAAAGAAACACACTTTCTAAAATTAAAATCGACCTAAACTGCGGGGAAATGCGTTCTATTAAAACTTCTGTCAATCTTCACAGGATTTTTAAATTTGATTTTAGAAACATTAGCTTAGACAAAATATTACTTGGCCTATTCCACAGATTCTCGAACTAGCAAATTACATTTTGTGTTGAGCGAGCGGTGCTGAGCGTATTGAACGAGAGGAGCGGAATCTTCAGAAAGGGCTCTGCAACAGCAGCTGTGTAATGGGAAGAGAGAAAGAGAGAAAAAAAGACACGGCTTGGGTCGGACTCTGGCGGAGAATTCTGATAAGCTGTCAGACAAGGACCGGGCCCGTGCAAGGCTCTATATTCGTTCCCTTGTTTCATTTAAAAGTTCCCCCTCGGCTCGAAGCCCCCCAATCTGCCCGGGCCCATAAGCACCTGCATACCCTGCATACACAGATGCTACGCCACGCCACTGCATGTAACATTCTGTGTGATGTGAGAGTCAATATGATGTAGAGGCGACCTCTTGTGGGAGTCGGTTGGAAGGCCACAAACCGGATTCGGGACAGGTTCTTTGCAAGCATGCCACACTTTACATTAAGGTGTACTTTCACAGGTTATTACCATGTATAAATCATTGATACATGGTTCATTGCATTATGGTTCACAGGTAGTATTGGAATTACAATTTTCAATATTAATATCTCATGAAGTCATGGTTGTGCTTTTATGATTTTCCCCCCAAAATAAAAATCAAGATAATTTAATATTGATAAACAGAAGATATCAGTTTATTACAGATATCAGATATTAATTTCTAATAGATTTGTAATCATATGTAAGGGACAGAAATTCTTGTAAGAAACATTGTAAGTGACACAAGTCATGAGATATAATTGATAAAAAACAAATACAACACCCTTCAGTCCTGCAATAATACTACTTTTTTTCTGCATCATGAAATAAATCAGGGATCTATAGTTTATTTTTTGTGGAAAAAATTATTAAGAAATATATTTATTAAGCATTTATAACATGTGAGTTAAAAATGGCTCACTATTTGGCCGGTATTGCATTAAAATTACCCTTTTTATTAATGCATTTATAACTGCTTATCAATGATTTATAATGCATTTGTAAGTGAGTTATTAGTCATTTATTAACATCTTTATAAACCCTTTATAAAGGCAACCTTAATGTAAAGTGTTACCAAAACCTTTCCTCTAACAGCGCTTTGATGAAAGTGCCAAATAACCACAGCAGCTTTTGACCGGGTGGGACCATTTCCTGTTTTGCAATCCAATTGCAATCCAATCCAATACTGCAGACTGCATACTGCGTACCAATCAGAACACACATGTTAAGTTAATCTAAGGCCATTTCCTGATTTCCCTGGGGGACCAAAACCCACACAATGCGCAGTATATGAGTCAGCAATCTCCTGTGTAAGGAAACAATGCGGTCTGTCAATGTATTTATTCAGTGGTGTGTATTCGCATAGGTATATACCGTAGGTGATTTTCAAAAGGAGGGCTCATGAAATTGTTACTATTTTGTGTTTATTTCCTTGGTGTGCTCCTAATATGACACAATTTAGAATTTACAACATTTGGAGTGCTAATTTAGTCACAGAATTTCACAAATTTGAAACTAAATGAGCCTCAGATGACTGGAGAAACGCTGTAATGAACTTTGTGGTTTCACTTTCATTTCTGGAGATAAGATCTGTTTTCAGAAGCTTTACACAGTATAAGGATTTGAGTTGGGCAACAGTAAATACATACACAAAATACTTAATGTAATTAACATGAATATACATTAAAGCAATAGTTCACCCGAAAACTACATTCTTACAAAAAATAAATTCTTACAAGTACACAGCTTTTCACTTCACAAGACATCAATTGGTGTACTTGAGTCATGTGGATTACTTTTGGAATATTGTGATGTTTTTATGAGCTGTTTGGACTTTCATTCTGATGGCATCCATTCTCCACGTCTGTTGAAAACACCAACTCATCTACATCTTGGATGGCCTGAGAGCGAGTTCACCAAATTTTCATTTTTGGGTAAGCTATTCCTTTAATGCAATATTTACTTATCCACAGACATTTAAAAAAATAATTGTGTCATTCAAGTCATATTTACAATACACTTTACAATGGTAATACTTGGATATTTTTCTATTTGATGACATGGAATGACATCTAAACTCAGTTGGACTATACAGATTGAGCATATAATCATAGATAGTCTTTATATATTAAATTTTTTGGATTCACACACAGTATGTTTTTATCAGTTGCAAGAACTTTTTAGCTCTGAACATTTTCAGTGCATATCAGATCTACAAAAGTCAACAAAATGTTGTTTGCCTCTTTGGTCTTTCTCTGTATGTGTCATTTCTAGTAGGACGGCATGTGCTCTTAGCTTCACATGTTAGCGTAGACTTCTTCATCTTCCAAGGCACTATCAGATGAGAATGGCCTCACTTCGCACTAATTAAAAAAGCAAAATATGTTACAGGCATCTCAAAGTATTCTGTTGATTAAATAATCTCTTTGAATTGTAAATGTTAAGACAAATACAGTGTTGTTTTATAGTCATAGATTTGCACATTAGTATCTAGGCAATTACACTGTAAAACAGTTAAGCACATGTTCTGTTAAATAAAGTGTAACCAGGTCTAATCAAGTAATTTATTTTACATATATAACATAAACAACACAATAAACTCACACCAAAAATCAACACCTCCAAGAAGTTGTCAATAAATGTTTAAAGAACTGATGCGCTGCTCCGAAATAGACTTTATTACTGCATTACTAATAGTTGTGAAAGAGTAAAAGGTTTGCTCTCATGCAAAGTCGTACTCACCCCCCTGTTGTCATAAACACGTCCTTTCGGGCAGTTTGTGTAAATATTCCATCACTGCCTTTTTCTTCTTTACTGTATTTCATAAAATTATATATACAAATCATTAGTAAAAGTTATGATATATAGTTATAACAAACGATTATATTATATACTACAGTCAAAAGTTTGGAATTATTAGTATATCCTGTTCTGCTCACCAAAGTAAAACAATACAGCAAAAACAGTAATATTCTGAAGGATCACATGACACTGAAGACTGGAGTAATGATGCTTAAATTTAAGCTTTACATCACAGGAATAAATTACATTTTAAAACATATTCAAATAGAAAAAAATTATTTTACAATGTTTATTAAAATTTTTAAATATTAATGATTCTAAAATTTTGACTTGTAGTGTATATAAGTTTATACTTTATTTATACTTTTCTAAATCAGACTTGTTTTGGGTTGTCTTCATTTGATTCTGCTCATTCTTCATTACACGAAGTTGTGCAGCTCTGTTCCTACTGAAAAAAGAGGGATTTTAAAGTGACCAGGAAACAAAGAAAGAACAAGACAGATGGAATAACAAGACCCACTGATTGAGAGAGTCAGAGAATGAGGAAAGAGAGATCCTTACCAGCGTCTGATCACAACATACACTAAAATGGCCATTAAAACAACCACAACAGCTGATGCCACAGCAATGTATATAATGCCTGTGAAAAGAAACAAATATTTAATGAATTATTTTTTGCGATAAAACAATGAGAGTGTTAATAAAAAAGAAACAAATTGAATATGCAGTCTCACCGTTTTGAGGAGCTTCCAAAGTTATGGAAAAACTTCCCAGACTGTTGTTGGCAAAGCACTGGATAGTCTCAGGGAAACCCAGCCAACCCTGTAAGGTGAATGTGGTAAGAGACTCGTTTTGTTTAATGCTGGAGCTGGAGAAGGATTTCGAGGAATCTGGACCAAACCACTTGACTTCGCTGGGAGGGTTGGAGTCCACAATACAGACACACGCCGTCAAAATCTTAGACTGGCAAGAAGATTGACTTTTAATCTCAGGAGGATCTACATGGATGGATGGATGGATGGATGGATAGATAGGGTATTAGCTATCACAAGTCATAACCAATGATCATCTTTCACTAACAATACCAATTTAAACATTATTGAATCTAGGCTTTCACTCATGCTTACACAATATATTAAGTTTCCGTGGAGCAGAACTGTTTTTTCCCTCTGTGTTAATGGCTGTACAGGAAATGGCCTCAGTAGTCGAGACACTCTCTCCAGTTTGTAAGTGGGGCTCTTTGCTAACATCTTCCCATTTGAGCTGAACCACTGGTAGCTGTGTGCAGGAG